>JABGLZ010000358.1:0-73209 GCA_014705045.1 Colletotrichum theobromicola | reverse complement strand
GAGTGGTCCAGTACAACGTGGAAGTGGAAACGGTAGAGACCGTAGTGGTGTTCGGTGGCTGCCCAAGTGCGGCAACAAGCACTTAGAACCATGTACCCTGGCCCAAATTGGTTGGTCGGCAACCCTTCCAGCCCTGTCTATAGTAGGGACTTGTTACCATGATGCGATTGCTTGGGGCCCTGGGACAAGCCACCGGGGGTGGGAATGATATGGGACTCGCTGGTAACTTGGAAGGGAAGGGTTTGGGGGTTGGGCGGTTTGATCGGAGGACAGGTTGTCAAACCTGGGATGAAACACGCCCAACGCGAGCGCTTGGCTGCTGTCGCGAACGCCATTTCTGTCTCTTGCAACCGCCAATCTCACTCACACACACACTCACTCACACACTCATAACTTGTCAACTTCATCCAATGATCAATCCGCTTCTCACCAGATGTGGGTTTTGGCTCATGGATGATGTCTGAAGGATGGGCATGGACGAAGCGAAAAAGTCTAAACCTCACAATTACAACGGTGCACCCTGGGCCGTTTCTTGACAAGCAGGGGGATCTCTCGCGACGGAGATCAAGCCCCTAGACGGTTGCAGAAGCGAAAGACAGCGGCTTTGCTCTTTTGGCGAACATTCTGGATTCCGCGGCCTGCTGGTCTACCGTCTACGGATACGATAATACAACGCACACACACAGAGAGAGAGATTTGCAGATGGACTGGGAAGCTGGGTAAAGCGGCTGCGATGGCCGTTCGCGGCAGGATAGCGTGTGTCAAGTGAGATGCTCCCCCACGAGCTTGTATTGGGAGCCGCACTACTGTACGATGCGCCGATACAGTGAAGCTTGGCTTTGACGTCCCCTACCAGGGTCCTTTTCCTTGATCAACGTAGCAAGTCATCTCCTTCTGCTGCAGCATTGTTCGCTTGCCTCCTCCATGGGAACAGAGATGCCCAAATTTTCTATTGACTTTTATTGACTCCTGCTAACGAGATGCTTGTTTGGAATGCCGCGGTTGCTGCGCCATTCCGTCCCATCCCGTCCGTTCCCTATTCCCCTTTTCCTACATTAAATGCCGAGGGCTAGAACAAAAGGCGACGCTGCGAAATGGGCCCCCTTCCTTCCCCCCCTGTAACTGGGCCTGACCTGGACAGAAACCGGTCGAGCCTGGCGAAACCTGGCAGGTTGTGAAGAAGAAGAAGAAGAAGAGAGAGAGAGATCGAACGAAGAAAGCACGGTGTTTCAACTCGTGCATCGAAATGCCAAGGGCTGCTGTCTCGAAGAAATGAACCAAGGTTGGGGGTCGAGATCGTCGCGCAACACGGCCAAGACTCGAAGAGGCTGAGAATGGGTGCAGTCTGAATAAGAGAAAAGGCTAAAGATGGAAGGGCCAAGAAAACAGCCCCGGCGACGGCGATGCTTCTGGCCTCATTTGTGGTCTTTTCGAGTCTCAGCCTCCGAAAAGAGGCTCGTCGGTTTCCAAATGCTTGGGTTCCCAAGTCCCCTGGTGAGATTTTCCTCGGCGCCCGAGGCGAGCGCCGCCACCAACTTCCCTCTCTCTCTCTCTCACTGTCTCTTCCTGGCATACGATCCCACAAATCCTCGAGCAACTTTCTGGGGATCAATGGGGCGCTTGGGAATGACAAAAAAGCCAAGTTTCTTAGCGAGGGGGGATGAACGGATGTGCTGCGATCCTGTTTGGGAAATCATGGAGAATCAGGAGGCGGGAGCACATTAGCGATGATCGGCGAGCCAGAAAATCAGACAGCACCCAAGACGCAGGAGAGCATGAACGTCGAGGGTCATCCACCGCGTCCACTCTTCCCACTCTTTCCACTCTTTGCCACAGGTTCCCCTGGGTGCATCCCCCATGAGAGTAAGGGAGAGAGAGAGACACACGCACAGAAAGGAGAGAAGAGTGGTGCCGGTGCTCAAGGTCGTTCGCTGCTGGGCATCTCGGTCCTCTTTTTTTTGCTGTGAAAAAAGGCCCATCTTTCAGGCTGTGCTGGCTGACCCGAGAAGAAGGGAATGCCCCAACGGATCCCGTCTTGGCGTGTCTATCAACTTCACGTGGCGGCCGTCTACCTGCTTCTCTGACCGTCATCGCCGTGATGCTCAGCTCGCCATGGCCTCAGTGCATCACCACGGTCACGTGGGAGCTGACGAGTCCTTTACTTCAGAATTGGTCGGGTCTTCCCTTCTTATTCACGTCGTTCCCACGTGTAGGTGCTGGCGTTCGCCGGCAGCAACAACCAGACACCCATTCCAAATGACTCTCTATCCTCCGCAAACGCTTGTCTGGGGTTGAATCGTGTGAGTCTGTATTTAGCAAAAAGACGGCCACCCACCTTCACGACTTCAGACGACACGACGGGCTAGCGATAACATGCCAAACCGGAACCGAAGCCCAGCGACTATGCCTAACTATGCCAATCTTTCGAGCGTGCTGCTGCTAGCTGTCCCGACGTGTTCGCCTCGCCGGTTTTGCACACCCACCCGCACTTACATGAGACCAGCCTCGGTCATCCCAAAGAATATCATCCCATCAAGATGAACCTCCCAAGACTCGGACGGTTCTCAGACAGTTGATGCGCCCGCCGGTCAATCGTCACTGGCATCGTCAGCCAGACTGCAGTGCTGCAGCCCCCCAACTGGGCGGCCAACGTCGAAGCACCGGCGCCAACTCGTCTGATGCTGCACTTTCCCGAGCAACGCTGCTTTTTTTTTTCCGGGGGTATTCTAGGCATCCAGTCTCTTCATCTCTTTTCTTACCCGACCGACGCTCTCGCGCTTTCTGCCGTTGTGCAGGTAGCCAGAGAGTGTCATCTGGTCCATCAGGCAAAAGATGAGTCCGCTACCGCTTTAGGCAATTGGCATGGTGGCTGTGCAACATGCGCTGTGCCGCCTACCGAGACGTCCATTATCCTGGAATGGCACACCATCGGAGCGGCGGCGCTGTCAGAACGACGGAACACCACGGAACATGGCGGACTCTGCCTGAGGGCTGACGCCGTATGATTGCAGTGATTGCGTGCAATTCGCAAAATACGGCGGCTGCATGATGGCCTTACCAGCCATGATGTTCCAACATATTTTTGACTCATAGGGATCTTTTGTTGGAGCGTTTTTTTCCCTTTTTAACCCGAGGGACGCCTGAAGTCCCATCCCTCAGTGAAGCAGTTGTGATACTCTACGTTCCCTTCTCCTACTGTGTTGTAATCGACCGGAAATTACTCGCGACCAGAAACCTCGAGTAAACGAAGTAGCAAAACGTTGCATTCGGCCGTTGTTTTGTTTGAAAGACGAAAAAGAGAGAGAGATCTGCTACGGATACCGCTCCTGACTGAATCAATCTCGCTCCCCCTCCCCTTTTCAGTTCTTTGAAACACGACCAGCGACAGGTTGAAGCCGCCGTCCCGTGAGTGGCCCGTCGCTGCGCACTGATGTGGGGCCCGCACCCGGCCTGTCCTGCCGGCGTCGATGACTCTCTCGGCCCGTGGGCCGGAGAAGAGTGCCGGGGCGGCTTCGACTTTACCCTGCTGTTCGAGGAAGCCGTTCTCGCGATTCCCCTGCACTGTCTGCTGCTGCTGGTCCTTCCCGCCCGCGCCCTGCGCCTCGCCGGGACCGATGTCAAGGTCGTTGCCAGCACCCAGCGTGCTCTCAAAGCTGTTCGTCCTGCACTCCCAAACAAATTTGACTTTCCTGTCAATTCCTCTCCGGTGTTCTAGCTGACAACAACGTGCCCGAAAAAAAGTGTGCTTCCGTCTGTTTGGTAGCCCTCAACCTTGCTCTGCTGGTTCTCTGGGCCACAACTTCGTCTGCTACCATCACCCACACCCAAGCAACGATTCCGGCCACTGTTCTGGGTCTGCTCGCCTCGCTGGGCTTGGGTTTGTTATCATGGCTCGAACACGACCGGTCTGTGAGGCCGTCCTTCGTCCTCTCCACGTACCTCTTTCTGTCCGTCTTGCTGGACACCGCCCGTGCTCGCACCCTATGGATGATGCCTAGCCCGAACCAGACCATCCCGGCCATTTTCACCTGCACGCTGGCCCTGAGGGCCGTGATGGTCCTGCTGGAGTCGACCGAGAAGCGCCGCATCCTGGTCCCGCAGCACAAAGGATATTCCAAGGAAGTCACCAGCGGCACCTTCAACCGCTCCGTCTTTTTCTGGCTGACGTCACTCTTCATCAACGGCTACAGAAACATCCTCAAACTAGAAGACCTGTACCCCCTCGACCCGAAGCTGGCTTCCGAGCCGCTCTACAGGAAACTGGCGGACGGGTGGGACCAAGGTAAATTAATTCCCCCTCCCGCTGCCACGACACACGTCAAATGTCGTCGTAGGGCCGAGAAAGATCTTCCCGCGGGCTAATCTATCTGCCATCGCAAAGTCCCCGACAAGACCAGGCCCGGCGCTCTGTTCAGCACCTGGCTCCGCGTGTTCGCGGGACCCATGTCCGCGGCGGTCATTCCGAAACTCTTCCAGATCGCCTTCAACTACGCACAGCCGCTGCTCATCCAGCAGGCCATCGAGCTCGCCGGCCTGCCCCAGACGCGGGAGTATCGCAATCGCGGTTTTGGCTTGATAGGAGCTTACGTCCTCGTCTACACCGGTATTGCTGTGAGTCTCTTCGGACGAGAGTTCTAGAACCGGATGTCCAAATTTGGATATTTCAACATGGCACTTTTGTCGCAAGCGACTAACACCAGTGCGCTGCAGGTTTCGACGGGCCAGTATGAGTGGCGAACGCATCGTACGGCCGCCATGCTGAGGGGCAGCACCACCGCCCTCATCTATCAGAAGGCACTACGTTTGGACTTGACCTCGCCCAACGTCAGCCCTGCGGGGGCGCTGACGTTGGTCGGTACCGATAGCGAGCAGATCAGCCAGGGCGTTAACCAGCTACACGAGATATGGGGTGGTCTCGTCGAGATCGGCATCGGCATCTACCTCATTTACAGGCAGCTTGGCGCTGCGTGTGCCATGCCAGTCGCTCTTGTGTTTGGTATAGTGGCTTCTTTGGTATTCTTCCACGGATCTAGTAGCTGACCAGGTTGAAGCAACCATGATCTTGATGGGATTCCTGGCAGTTCCTACTGGTAAGGCATCCGCACAATGGATTAAGGCTTCGCAGGACCGGGTCACCACGACCTCCAAGACCCTCGGCAGCATCAAGTGGCTCAAGGTGTCCGGGCTTAACGATGTCGCATTCTCCGTTATACAGAAGCTTCGTAGCACCGAGTTGGTTGTGTCCAAGAGGTACAGAGTTCTCCTTGGCATTTCCATGATGTTGAGTAAGTTCACCACGCCTATACGGCCTTCTGCTCGCGGCAGCTTACACGCAAAAAGTGATATGCACCCCGATATGGTCTCCAATCCTTACGCTTGGCACATTTGCCGGCATTGCCTCGGGATCGAATGATGTCTTGACAGTGTCGAAGGCCTTCACGGCCATTTCTATATTGACACTGGTGAACCAGCCTCTGGCGGGCATCATCATAGCCCTGCCCATCACGGCGACCGCGGTCACTTCCTTCCAGCGGATTCAAGACTTCCTAAACGGGAAGGAGAGAACGGACACCAGAGTAGTCACGAGAAGTGGAAAGAGACGCTCAAAACCTTTCGTCAGCCCAGAAACCTCTACCAGAGTTCCCACCCCAATTCAGGACGTTGAGCTCTCAGGACTCTGTAAATCCGGGGCACCCAACGAAAGTCTCCCGGAAAACATCATCGCCTCCGTGAAGGGGTCCTTTTCTTGGTCCGACGATGCCAGGCCTATCATTGACATTGATTCCTGGAATATCAGACGGCGGGCATTCACGTTGGTTCTTGGGCCCGTTGGGTGCGGCAAGTCCACGTTACTCAAAGCTCTTCTAGGTGAACTCTCGTCTTTCAGGGGTACCATCCGCACCAACTTCTCAGGGGCTACCTACTGCGGCCAGTCAGCCTGGATCCCAAACGCTACTGTGCGTGATATCGTTGTCGGCCACGGAGTCTTTGACGACTCCTGGTACAGGAGAGTGATTGCAGCGTGTGCCCTAGAACAGGATATCGCGAGCTGGCCGAACGGCGACAGAACAGTAGCCGGAACGAAGGGTATCTCCATGAGCGGCGGTCAAAAGCACCGCTTGGTACGCTGATTTCTGTCCCCTTTTCGGTGAAAATTTCCTGCTAAACCATTCCAGGCCATCGCCAGAACTGTGTATGCACGTCAAGAGTTGCTTCTACTCGATGACGTGTTTAGCGGTCTGGATTCTGGCACAGAGGAAATCGTGTTCTGCAACCTACTGGGCAGCGACGGCTTGCTACGCAACAATGACACGACCGTAGTCCTGGTTTCATCAGACTGTTTGTTACCACATCTCTCCTCTGCGTCGAGTTGTAGCTGACATGAAATTCGAAGCTCGCCGCCTCCCCTTTGCTGATGATGCTGTATTCCTCACTGAAGACGGCCAAATCAAAGCCGCAGAACTTGCGTCCACATCGAGTCAACTGTCCAGCCTAGCAAAACCAAAAAATGTCCCAATCACCGCGAAAGATGCCACCGGCGACACATCTGGTCTGAGTAACGATAAACCCCCAGAGGCGGTCATCAACACGCTTGAGGAACAGGCGGATGCAACGCGGCAACTTGGCGACTGGGCCATGTACAGCTTTTACGCCAAAGCGGCAGGATGGTTCAGCCTGTCAATGTTTGCCGGTTTCATGATTGTTTTTGCATTCTTTGACTCCTTTCCCGGTAAGCCTCCGCCATATCTTACCCGCTTTCTTCCAATGACTAATTCAGAGCTCTGCAGATATCTGGCTCAAATGGTGGACTGAGGCAAACGAAGAGAGACCCAACCAAGATCTCGGCAAGTGGGTAGGTGTTTACGGCGCTCTTGGCGTGGGATCGATCGCCTCGTTCTTCATCAGCATATGGTACGGCCAGCTCTTTGCCGTGACCTCTGCCTTCTTTAACGTTCCGCGACAGGTTCCTCTTCGTCGTTATCATAAACCACTCTGGCGTCTACTTCCACAGCGTTCTTTTGGAGACCACATCACGGTAGGTTACCCTCTACACTTGAATCATCGAAACTAACAGGCCCAGCGCTCCCATGTCTTTCCACAGCTCCGTCGACAGCGGCGTCACAGTCAACAGATTCAGCCAAGACCTCCAGCTCATCGACATGGAGCTTCCCGCTGCCGCTCTCGGTGTCGCTGTAGGCGTGGTCTTCGGCATCGCCCGCTTCATCATGATGTCCGTGTCTTCACGCTACATGGCCGTCATCCTACCCTTCCTCATCCCCGTCTTCTACGCCCTGCAGCACTTCTACCTACGCACCTCCCGCCAGATGCGCCTTCTCGACATCGAACACAAGGCACCTCTCTACACACAACTTATAGAAACGCTGGAGGGTCTTGCGACCATTAGAGCCTTCAGATGGGAGGACGCTTTCGAGGTGACTAACATGCATCGTCTGGACGACTCGCAACGGCCCAGCTACCTCCTCAGCTGTCTTCAGCGATGGCTGACTTTTGCTGTGGACATGACAATCACCGTCATCGCTTTGATCCTGATCGTTCTTGTGACTACACTACGAGAACAGATCGGGCCTGCGTTCATCGGCATTGCGTTGAACAATGTTCTCTCCTTCAGCGGCGTGATCAAGGCGCTCATTACCTCTTGGGTCATGCTCGAGGTGTCGCTGGGCGCGGTGACTAGGGTCAGGAACTTTGCTGCCAACACGAAGCCTGAGGGAGCCTTGGATGAGCTTCATGAGCCGGAGGGGGAGTGGCCTAGCCGCGGTGCTGTCGAACTCCGCGAGATTACAGCTTCATATGTGTAAGTCAAGTTTTGTTGCAGAGGGAGGGAATTGAGGTCCTAACTCCGCATCCAGGTCAGGCGGCACTGTTCTCAAGGGGATCTCCATGTCGATCGAACCTGGACAGAAAGTTGCAATCTGTGGACGGACTGGCAGGTAAGTATTTAAACCAACTTCTTTGACAACTATCTCGCCGTATCTAACATCACCAACAGCGGAAAGAGTTCGATAATGCTGTCTCTCCTCCGCATGCTCGATCTAGACAGCGGCTCCATCACCATCGACGGCGTCGACCTTTCTACCCTTCCCCACGAATACGTACGCTCCCACCTTGTCGCTGTGCCGCAGGAGTCGTACATCTTCGACGGCAGTGTGCGGCTCAACATCGATCCAACCGAGACTGTACCAGACTCCGATGTCATCGAGGCCCTCGCGAAGGTCCATCTCTGGAGCAAGGTCGAGGAGCGGGGCGGCCTCGATGCGCTGATTGACGACAAGTTCTTCTCGCAGGGCGAGGCGCAGCTTTTGGTCTTTGCCAGAGCCATGCTGCGGAAGAGCAAGGTCCTGATTCTCGATGAGATCACAAGCAGGTACGGTTACAATATCGATTGTTGCGACCAAGAACTCACTTCTTGATACAGTCTAAACGACGAGTCGAGTCAAGTCATTGATGTGGTCTTGCGATCTTGGTTCCAGGACTGGACCATCATCGCCATCGCACACAAGCTGGAATCTATTGTAGACTTTGACCGAGTCGCAGTCGTTGATGCTGGTGAATTGGTCGAGTATGGAAGACCGGAAGAGCTTCTTGAGCGCGAATCAGCGTTCAAGGCTTTGTATGACCGCTCATCTGCCACGACTGATTGAGTCAGAAACGTTGAGAGTGTAAGACTAGCAGCATATTCTCCTGTACAACATGCGAATATCGCAACTCCATTATTGTAATTATAATAAATGATACCCCTTCCTCCAAAGACACATACATGAGGTCTAAACGTGATCAAATCTTCAGAATTTAAATGTTTGTCGTCCATCGCTGTCAGCTTGTTTGGACGACAGTATTCTACCCATCGACCTCTCGATCATATCCTCCAACTGGGTTTACATGATCAGTAACGCATGAAAGGAAACGGGGGGCAAAGGAATGCTCACTCTGCTGTACTTGAAGAGAAGCCAAACTGCCGACGTGAGAAGAATGGTGACTCCAGCGAACGGAAGATACCAATACCACGGGGCGTTTGGCTCTAGGATGTCGATATTCATCCCGAAGGATGTCTGTGGAGTGATCAGATTAGTAGCTGTGCACGAGATGAGTGAATGAAGTATCACTTACAGCTATAAAGGTGAGAGGTAGAAAGATGAACTAGAGGCATCATCAGTATCCGCAGCTTCCATTAGCATCGCAATTTACTCACTGTGATCCAACTCAGCCTCTTCAAGCTCGCCGCCATTTTCACAGACTGACGGGCCTCATTGATAGAGACTAGATTGAATTCCTGAACGAGTGTCAGCATGGCGCATATAAGTAGATTCCGGGTGTATGCTGACCATCTGGATGAGGTCCCTCGTAATCTGATCTAGTTGACCGATGTAATTACCAACATCGTCAGAAAACGTCTCAATCTGCTTGAGAAGCCCGTCAAGCTCGGCAACCTCGTCATGGCGATTGCAGTAATCGGTCGCGAACTTTTGCGCCTCGGCGACAGTAGTCTGTAAGCGGCGCCGGTAATGGACAGGTCTCAAGGCGTCTTTCAGCAGTGTGCCCAAAAGGTTCGGATCGCTGCCGTTCGCCTCCAAGACCTCACCACGTCGCTACGTACTTGTAAGTCCAAAACTTGACATCTTCAAGGTGGCTAATTGCATACCTGGCCGTTGATGTTGTTGATGGTATTCCGGACAATGGAGCTCCATCGCTTCTGAACCTCCGAGACTAAACTCTGGAAAAGCTCGATGCCTTTCTCTGGAAGCCAGAGTCGCTGCAGATTGCTCAAATGAGCGGTCGTTCTCCAGGACTGCAGCCCGTGCTTGTCGGTGTGAGATGTCACATTCCAGCAGATATGAATTTCATGGTCGCGACCCGCCGACGGCAAGGCGATCTCCAAATAGTATATCCATATACTCCCTTTTTGTGTGGTCTCGGTGGGCTGTTCCACTCGCAGCACAAACGGCAACGATTGCTCCCTTTTGAAGTCTAACAGGTGTTGAAGCCCCAGCTCCTCCAGACCAGGGATCTTTTTGGTCAACTTTGAGAGGTTCCTGTGATTCTCGTGAGCTGATATGGCCAAACCCAGTTTACTCATTTGCGCCTCTCACTTACATGGAATAGCGCCCGGTGTCAGCTTGCATGACCGCCGTCCACGAGAACTCCCTCGGGATCTGTCTCATGATCTTCGTGCCATCGCGCTTGTCCTCGTATATCTCAAGAGAGTCGCTGGACTGAAGACCAAACACTGTTCGAATCTTGCCTAGATCAAGGTCCTTCGTATCGGCCTGGTTGGCAACCAGCATGTGGATGAGCTCAAAGTTGCGCATCTCCATGGCCAGACTGAGCGGCCTCGTCCCGTTGACATCCGTGGCGTCGACATCGGCCCCGGCTTGGATCAGCCTCTCCGCCATCTCGACATCCTTTTCTTTAGTCGCAGCATGCAGGGGCGTCCACTTCTCGATGTCGGTCGTGTTGACGTTGTACCCAACATCAAGCAGGAACTCAACCAGCGAAGTCTGTTTCGCTCGGATAAGGAGGTGGAGTGTGACCTTGTCCTTCTCACTGAGCAGCCGCGCGACTTCATCCTGATGATGTTTGGCAGCCCACCAGAGCGGCGTCTCCCCATGGCTATCTCTCGAGCTCGCAGGAACCCCGGCGTCTAAGAGACGTATCGCTGCGTCTTTGAGTCCGAAACAGACCGCTAAATGAAGGCCTGTCACATCTCTGGGGAACTTTGGGTTGTAGCCACTGTGCTCGTACGTGAGTGTCTGGCATATTCCGTCCAATCTGATCCTGTCCTGCAAGAGATCCATGATGTTGTCGTCCATGGCGCAGAATCGAGCATGGTAGCCCCAGTTGCACGCGGCGTACTGGAGCAGCGGCTGCAGATGCAGCTTCTCCTCGTATTCCTTCCCGGATCTGAAGAACCCCTGGTTGGACGGCATCTGAAGCTTGACCTGGAACCGATTGTGCTGCGGCTGGTAGGAGTGAGAGTACGACTGAGCAGGGAGGTATAACTTGTCCATCATGCGCGGCAGCCAAGGACTGCGGGAGGGAGTCTTCCCAGAGGCCGCCTTGGATGACTTCGATTCATTGTGAGAGGACGTTGAAGATGGCTTTTTGGGTTCGTTTGAAGAGTCCTCGATGACCCAGTTGGCTTCACTTGGAGCTAGAAGGAGTCAGCACATTTCCTGGACAGACCTCTTGTCTGTGGGTCTGTGACCCGAAATAGCAGGATGGACTAAGAGCGCTCTTTGCCCCTAGTCGTCTTTTCCGTAGTCAGGAATGGGTCGTCGTCGTTGTAGTCGTCGTCCAGCAACACCCCGGTACCCAAGTGGCAAATAGCTAGCTATAAGAATTAAATGGAACTCACAAGGAAGGCATGCAAATGCCAGTATTCTAACACAAGCCTCAGTGATCATCTCCTGCGCGCTCGGAAACCGTTCAGCATGTTGTCGAAAGTACTCTCCTGCCGCCGAGTGAAAGAATCGAGCGACTCCCGTGCCCTTGTCGACCTCTACAAGCCCTCTTAGAGCCGATAAGATCGCCTTAGGGTTGACGGTGTGATACAGAGGCTCGACTGCCTGGTGTAGAGGCTCTTTCGTATTCCAGAGGTGCCTTGTTGCATTGGCAGCCAACGCATGTTGAAGTTCTCTCATGGAGAGTGGCCTTTCTGCGCAGACCAACCAGTTGAATGCACAAGAAGCAGTGCTGGCATCCGATCTGCTCAAGATGCTGTCCAGAAGCCTGTCGAAGAAAGTGTTGAGGCTGCCATCCAGAGTTTTCCACGCGTCAGGGCTTCTGACGTCTGAGGTGTTGGATGTTGTTAGAACGCAGTCCACGATCTGGGATGCGAAGAAGAATCTGTGAACTTTTAGCTGTCTCGTCCTCGTATCTTCCGCGGTACTTACATTCCCTCGGCACCCTCCACTATAGAGGGCACAAGTTCTGCTGATCTATGCCCCAGCTCTTCATCCTCTTCAAGACGATGCTTGATGTAATGTGCCAAGTCGTCTTCGGTGTCATTACTGGTAACGTCCAGGGTGCCGGCGGATTGAAAGTCATCCAGCTGCGGAAAGATACACCTCGATGTTACCAAAATATTGAAGCTGTACTGGAATTGGAGCATTCGAGCCGCCGAGATTAGATGTGACAAGTTTTCTTCGCTCAACTCATGGATCCCGTCAATGATCAACGTAGGCGCATTTGATGGGAGGCCACTCGCTTGCAATACGATATTGATGGCATAACGCCATTGTCCTTCGTCAAGAACACCTTCGTCTGCCTCTTTTGACAAAGACACTAGTTGAGATAGAACGGCTGTTTGGTTGCGGTAAGAAACATCCGCGGCAAGCTGTCCTAGAATGCATCTGTAAAAAGAGCCAGGTATTGCAGCGGGGGACTGGTCGCAAAAGAAGTACGCGACTGTCTTCGACCCCTGGAGCTTTTCGATGATTGCAGACGCTAGAATTGACTTTCCTACGCCCGGAGGGCCGATAGTAAATAGAGTCTTGCCTTCGTTCTCTTCCCATTCACGGTAGGCTGAATTTCCAAATATCCATTGACATGTCGCTGGATGCCTGGCTTCAATGTTTTGACAGTGCCGGTCGCTGTGATCTGAAAACGACCAAAGGCGCTCAATGGTATCTTCCCATGTCTCCATCATGAGTTGCGTCAGCTGTCACAAGAGAGCATCGGACTGAATCAAACAAGCAGAGAAGGTGGATGAACGGAGAGAGAATGATGAACTTGGCAACATGCGTGTTGGTCTCGACTTCAGCAGCACTAAGCGAGCCGTGTCTAACACGCCTGCAGCATGCGCCTCCTAGGCTTCCTCCGAGGCTTACTCGCAGGAGGCATTTCGTGTGTTTCTATTGGTCATACTAGATTATTTGTGTAAGACATACTGTAAAATTGGCAAAGAATTGGAGATCAGCAAACATGGCCAAGTGCCTCGGAGCCTGATCCTGCGGCACAGATTATGTGTTCTTGGCCTTGTAATCCCTTGGAGCGAGAATGACGTTGTATTCGAGTTCCAGCTCAGCCTTGTCGTTGCCCTTGAGAGGTTTGAAGTCGCATAAGAGATCGTCTTTGACTGCGAAGACGGTATCGGTCTCGAGCCAGGGATCGTCGTTGGGGTACAGCTGGGTAGTGCATCCCCTGAATCCTGGATGTGTGACCTGGTCGTACGACGTAAGCCACCACTTTGAAGTACTTCAGAGATCAACACGACCACTAACCATTATGTGAATATGCGCTGGCCGCATCGGGTGCCGATCCATCATGTTCAACAGTTTGAAGCTGGGTCCATCGCGGGGAAGACTGTATGCTGTCGGGTGGTAGCAGTAAAACCAGTACCTTCCCTTCTCATCCGCGCGGAATTTGCCTCGTAGGTTATTGGGCGTTTGGTTTTCCGGGTCTTGGAAATCATAACGCCCGTTCGACGACGCCTGCCAGATGTCGAAGACCGCTCCCGGGATGCCTTTCCCCGTGCCGAGATCGGTGATGGTGCCGTGCATCTTGCAAACCCGACCACCGGGCGCTGGGTCTTGGATGATGCTGTCTCCCAGCTCACGGAAAGGCGCGTCAGGCGACCAGAAGGGGCCGAGAATGGAGGATGAAGTTGGGTCGAGGTCGCCTTCTGTGACGATCTTGTTCGCAATCTCGTCAACTAGTCTTTACGTAGTCTGTTGTCAATCACAAGGCTGATTATTGGTCAGCGACTCGAGACTCACGATTCGAGACCGAGAATATCGGAAACGCGATGGGCTTCGTTGCGAGTCTTGTTCGATATCTGGCCCACGGAGTTGACAAAATGGACAGCCGTCATCCATTCATCCATCGTCAACTCGACTTCGCGGGCAAAGTCGTGCAGGTGGCGGATGAAGGAGCTCATGATTTGTCGGTTTCGAGGGGTCATGTTGGGACCCATGGTACTGATGACACGTTGAGTAAAAGTAGGGTCAAATCTGTGACTTGGAGGCTTGTTGCCGGTGCCATCTTTCTTCGTGCTCGAATACCATCTTGAGAAACGCTGTGTTAGTGACGAGGAAGTTGCGGGTCGCAGTTGCGGAAGACTATGAGTTGCAACACGACGGCAACCAGGCACGAATGCTCTTGAGAAGGATGCAAACAACATGTTGCAACAACGGTTAGAGAGTGGGCAAGAAACCAAAGTCACAGAGCAGAATAAAGCATCGTCGCAGAACGGGAGCAATGAGTTGATTAATACTTGTGAAGTCTGTTAAACTTTCTGTCTGGCGGGTCGCAATGGAACCACTCTCGAATCACCCGCAGGGGAAGAAAGTCAATTCAACAACTGGTTTATGCCGATGCTGTCTGTCGAAGAAATTTCTGATATCGTCAAAGGCAAACCGAGTTTTGCTTGCTTCGCATTTTCGCATAAGCTCTTCTCAATTGAGTTCCTCGGCGAGCGCCTCTGCTCTCCACCACACAGCTGTTTGTCTCTGCCCGAACCTGAGTGGCTGGCTTCAACCACACTTATGAAGCTAAGATGGAGAACCCGGGGGAACAGGGGGTTTGGGTGGGGATACGATGAGAAGCCAACCTCGGAAGACTGACTAGCCACAGGTCCGCTGACGGAGCCTTTTCGACCGACATGTTCCTCTTCAGCAGCCGGGTGTCATTGCCGTGTCGCCGTGGGTACGGGGAGAAACTCAGCTAGTAATAGATCTCGTCCTTCACCGCTCAGCGGATCTTAAATCTCGAATCATGACAACAATGCCGGTCGAGCCCGGGGTAACTTCAATTGAAGACCTAGAAAGACAAAATTCACATGATCGTCGCTGTCAAACTGTGCAGTGCTCGTCAACTTGCAAATTATGGAAAAAACCCCCGATCAAATCGAACGAACCAGCCTCATCTGATTCCAATCCACTCGTTACCATCGGACCGTGAAATCATAATTCCTGAAGACGGCACTGCAGCGAAGTCTCTTTGGCGGAAGACAACTCACTCCAGGCGGAGGAAGAACACTCTGCCGGGAACTGACCTCCCAGCACCCAATTACCGCCACATCTCCCGAACGGCCCCTCCAACTCTCCAAAAACCCCACATCCCAGCGGGTCGCCCTTCTCCATGTCTCCATGCATGCCACCGCTGCCCCTCGTCGTCCGGGGTTCGGAAACGAGGGGCACCACGAGAGAGCTTCTCTCTTCTCCCCCTTCTCTGGATCCAAGAGCTTGAATTGCTCAAAATTATTAGCCAGCTAAGATGGAGCTCTACCCGCTGCCTCGGTGGGACTAACCCGGTTAACCCTCGCTCCTAGTCATTCCGAACCGCAGAACCACACGCGACTTTTCTCTTTTTCCCTCTTCTTCCCTTTTTTTCCCCATCTCATTTCACGTGTCTGTCCTCTCTTACATCCTTATCCCAACGCGCCGCCTCAGTGACGCATCCAGCCCATGCTCCTGTCGAGAACATCCCGCCTCTTCACACGTCATCGGGCTGTTACATCTACCAGGTCCTTCTCGACAACACCTCTCAAAATGACCATTCACCACCTCATGATCGGCACCTGGACGCCTCCAGGTGCCATCTTCACCGTCGCCTTCGACGATGAGAAGTTCACCCTCGAACTCGTCAAGCGCACCGAGATCCCCCAGGAACAGCCCATATCATGGATGACCTTCAGCGTGAGTGATTGAAAGCTCTCCTCTCTTGAAATGCCCGTCTGCCATTGACCAATTGGCTTACACAACCCGCCCACAGCATGACAAGAAGAACCTCTACGGTGCCGCCATGAAGAAGTGGTCCAGCTTCGCCGTCAAGAGCCCCTCTGAGATTGTCCACGAGGCATCTCACGACATGACCCATGACCGTATGCTCCTCCTCTCAAGAAACGCAATCAACCATGCCTCCTTCACCTCAGCCCCCCCAAAAACCCATCACTAACACACACACCTCGCAGCCAACGCCGCCCTCTCAACAACAAACACCCGCGCAATCTTCCTCCTCGCAGCCCAGAAGCCGCCCTACGCCGTCTACTGCAACCCCTTCTACAAGCACGCCTCCCACGGCAACATCTTCTCCGTCTCCCCCACCGGCAAGCTCGAGACCAACGTCCAGAACTACCCCTACGACCCCAACACCGGCATACACGGCATGGTCTTCGACCCCACAGAGACCTACCTCTACTCCGCCGACCTGACCGCCAACAAGCTCTGGGTCCACAAGAAGCGCTCCCCGGACACCCCCGAGCTCGACCTCGTCGGCTCCGTCTCCGCCCCGGACCCCGGCGACCACCCCCGCTGGGTCGCCCTCCACCCCTCCGGCAAGTACCTCTACGCCCTCATGGAGGCCGGCAACCGCCTCTGCGAGTACGTCATCGACCCAATCTCCAAGCTGCCCGTCTACACCCACCGCGCCTTCCCCCTCATCCCCCCGGGCATCCCCGGCGCGAACAGCAAAATGTACCGCTCCGACGTCTGCACCCTCTCCCACAGCGGCAAGTACCTCTTCGCCACCGCCCGCTCAAACAGCTTCGACGTCACGGGCTACATCGCCGCCTTCAAGCTCGACGACAGCGGCCACATCGAGAGGCAGATCTGCCTGAACCCAACCCCGACGAGCGGCGGCCACAGCAACGCCGTCAGCCCGTGCGACTGGAGCGACGAGTGGCTGGCCATCACGGACGACCAGGAGGGCTGGATCGAGATCTACCGCTGGCACGACGAGTTCCTGGGCCGCGTTGCGAGGTTGCGCATCCCTGAGCCTGGTTTCGGCATGAACGCCATCTGGTACGATTAAAGAGGAGGAGGAGGATAGGTAATATCTGGATATAGAGAGCCCCGGATGCCGGGTTCACGTCACATACAACAAAACTACAAAGCTAGATGATGAAGATTGGAAACTATATTGATGCGATTGCGTGTAAATGTGCGCGGAGCCGTTGTATAGGTTACAGAAAAGGCGTACCGTGGTAGCCGCTCAAATTACTATCGATATCATACAAGCACGAAATTCGACAAACCCCTATGCATGCTTCTTCCTCTACTTGTTACCCTTTCTCTTCTTCCGTCGGTTCTTCTTTTTGCTGGGTTGCTGGCCACCAGTACTTGTGCTCGGGGCCGTACTTGATGCCTCACCGTTTTCGTGCTCGTCATGGTCCTCGGATTCCTGACTATACAGGATGTTAGACTGGCTAGTGGTACGCGAGCGGTGGCCGGAGGAACCCTTGGATCCGTTGTCTTCAGAGTCGGAGCTGGCGGCCTGGATGATGATCTTTCGCACACCAGTACTTGTCTCAACCACGTTCTCGCTAATACTACCGCTGCGAACAAGAGGTCTACGCTTGGGAGTTGAAGATCCGTCATCTACGACACTGGTGACGCTGGGCGAGTTGCTGGCTCTCCCGGGTGACACGATGATCGTCAGATCGGTGCGACTGGCCTCAGGACTGTTGCCATTTTCAGGCACAGTCGGAGGCAGATCAACCTGATCGGTTGCCTTGTCGTCTTCATGGTGAGGTGAGCTGGTGGCGAGTCTAGCCTGAACCTCACTCATGCCTGCAACGCCGTAGCTCTTACGGACGGCGTGAACGCCACCCTTGCCGGTAAGCTTGGGTCGGATAAGCGGGGTGTTCTCGTTGTCTTCATCGTGTCTTTCCTCGGAAATGTCGCCGGCCACGGAGGCAGGACGAAGACCCGCAGAGGCAGGCGGAGGGCTATGCACCTGTTGCAGAGGTGCGCCAGTCTGTACGGGCTTGATCTTGACGGTGGTGGACTTCGTGTTCTTGGGGTTCGATGCGCGGTTGGAAGGACCAAGATGCTTCAGGTGCTGCTTGGCCTCGTCGAAGGTGGCCTTGACGGGCACGGCTGTCGAGGTCAGACGCCCATCCGGGCCGGCGGAGCTCCTGCGCATCAAGAACGTCGTCATCTTTCCGGGGCTGCTGGACAGGTGTTGAGGCGCATCGCTCAGGGCGCTGACAGAGCCGTTGCGCTCGTGGGGAACCTCGCGGTCGAACTCGATGAGATCGCCGTTCTCGGGAATCACCCGGGGCGACGGCTCGGTGGACCGCTTCATGGGCCGGGCCTTGGGCGCAGGGGTCAGACGGCGGATAGCCTTGTGAACATCAATGTAGACATCAGACTCGTCGATGATTTCCCTGTGAATGTATTAGCGCGATACGAGAAGCAACGAACACAGGATTACTCACTCTCCAATGAGCTCCTCGATGACGTCCTCAAGGGTAACGACACCGAGAGCGCCATAGTCGGCACCAGGGTACTCGGAAACAAGAACCATGTGGGACTTGCCCTCCTGGAAGAAGTTGACAATGTCCAAGCAGCTCGTCTCGGGGCGGGTCTCGGGGAGGGTGGCAAGAGGGAAATCCTTGACCTGCAGGGCGTCCTCCGGGTCGTAGGTGATGAGGATCTTGACGAGGAGCATGCCGACGAAGTCGGTGGGCTTGCCAGTCGCGTGGATTGGAATGCGAGAGTAGCCTTCAGACAGGATTCTATCCATGGTCTTCTCGTCAAGCACAGTGTCCTCGGCCATGGTGAAAACATCGTCCATGGGGGTCATGACGTTCTCGACAGGCTTTTCCTTCAGGTCCAAAACGGCGCTGATGATGGTGACCTCGTCCTGGTTCAGACGTTCACCGGCCGCACCCAGAGACTTGTGCAGAGTAACAAGCGTCTTGAGACCGCTCTTCTTGTATGTGGTGCCGTGATCCTCGCCAAGAGCCCAGTCGAGAAGCTTAGCAATGGGCCAAGCAATAGGCGCCATAAGCCACATCAGGAGGAGTACCGGCTTGGACATGAAGCCACCGATGGGAAGACCGTAACGGACGCAGACGGATTGGGGAACGACTTCGCCGAAAATGACTGCGCAAATGATTAGTCGATGTCGAGCTCGGAATCGGGGATTTGCAAAACTTACCAATGAGAATGGTACTGCCAACAACGGCGGTTACACCTCCACCGAGACAACGGTCCAAGACAATTGGAAGCGATTCATTGACAATGACGTTGGACAATAACAGAGTGACCAGAACCCAATGCTTTCCCTTTTTAAGCAAGTCGTAGACGCGTTTGGCGTTCTTGGATTGGGATTCGTCGGGGTCGCCAGCGAGGACCTGGAGGTAGATGCTATCCTGCCCCATCAGGCTGTTTTTTGCCAAGGTCAGCAAACAGGCACGGGGTAAATCAGTACTAGAGGAGAGATCGACTCACGCAATGGTCAAGCCGGCAAAGGCACCTCCAGCGAGGACGAGAACCATGGACGCGATGTAGAGAATCCAGACATCGTCACCTTCTGCTGGACCCTCGGATTCGCCTTCGCTCCTCGCGAAGATGGGGGCGGCAGCAACAGAAGACACGCCCAGGGTCAGCGCCCTGGACATGCCGAGGACGCCAGTGCGGATGATGCCAAAAGAGCCACCATTGCTTCGCGGCCGTATCGAGGCCATAGTCGGCTCGTCAATTGAAGAGAGATTCGGTAGTCGTGGAAATAGACGTGGAGTGTGCGAGTGAAGAGGACGCAAGGTCAAGCGCACATTTTATGCGGCGGACGCGGGCAGCAGAGAAACGGGGCAGCTCACACTCTGGCTGTGGACTCTCAGGTGCACTCAGGGTGGTTCGGCTCCACTCTGTGTTTACCTGCAGCTGCGGTGCGTACGCAAGTGCACCAGGTAAGGCGGGTGAGCTCCACTGACGAGCCAAGATCGGAAGACCAGGTGGGTGTCAACAGTGGGTGATGGTTCGAGGCGCAGGTATTGCAGCAGTAGTCGGCAAGCAACGGAGCGACGCCGAAGAAGAAAAGACCGTAGGATTGTAGGTAAAGGTAGCTGAGTGTTTGAGGTGTACGTGGTGTACCGGTAGCTAAGTATCGGAGATGGATGAGGAATTGAGAAAAAAGACAAAAGAAAACAGAGAGGTGTGTTCAGTGTTTGTCGGTCTGTAAAGGCGATAGAGGCCGGAAGCTTTCCTCTCTCTCGGCAGGCAACCAGCCAATCAATGCTCGCCGAGGCGCACAAGCTTGGCGTCATCAACGGTCGAGGGGGGGCGGGCTGCAGTGATGCGAGGAGCGCGAATGATGCATCATTGCCGCAGTGACCTTCAACCTCCCGCACCAGCACTGGCAGTGGCATGTATCTCGGGTTTCCTGTAGACACAAGGGTTAATTCTGACTGGCATGCACTGTTTGACTGCGCTGGACGGCTACTCGGCTGGCGCGAGAAACCCAAAAAAGTCCATCCTTCGTCTCACTTGCCCCCCGCCTTTCTCTTGCCGCAGGAAAAAAAATGTCTCGTCATAAGGCATTTGTGCAGCAGAATCCGGGGTAATTGAGTGTGCTGTGCATACCTCATACCTCACTTGCTTTGACTCTTTTCCAGTCTAAGGTAGGTAGCTACAGCAGACAACAGACAGACAGCACATGTCTTGGCCAACTAATCCTTATCTCAGGTCGTGCTCTGCATCAATACACAACACAAGAGATAAATAGACACACACATCTGACAGAGCTAAAGTGCTGACTGACACATGTTCAGAAGCTTTCGACCCAGAGTCATGGTTAACATTCAGTTCAGCGCGATTGGGCTCTTTTTAGTGGCCTGTCCCTGACCCCGAGTTCTCGACTTTCGGAGAGCAGTTCTGAACAGCTCGACAGCAGGTACCTCACCTTAATCGCGTGGTGCAGGGGTACAAATTATGCATCCATGGATGAGATGTCCACAATCCAGGTACCTACTTAAGGTGCCTACACAACGGTTTGCATGCTGTGGCCTACCTTATCTGAGTGTCCACTTACATGAAAAATGCCCACGTGCCCAATGAGCTGTCCAGACCAAACTGACATGGAGTCAGCGAGTTGTCACCAACCTCGGACCCTGCGTCATTCTCTCACAGACCCTGAGCTATGAACGATCCCCCTTCTAGAAATCCTCCGCGCCACCTGCTTTTTTCTCTCTCTCGTGTGTCCCGTCGTTTACCGGGCTGTGGGTTGTCGCAAGAGTTGCACCAGCCGACGGAGGCATTGAGCCAGTCGAAACCCAATCAGAAACAATGTTGCGTTGCCCGTCTTCTGCCGGCACCCGAGCTCAATCTTACCTTATCAACCGTCAGGACTCTCTGTTGCAACACGCAACTGTTGGCTTGTTGATGGGAGATACTTACGGTTGCACAGGCTGCATCGGCGAAATTGCCAAAAACCTTGTTACTCAGGGTTTCCATCTAGGTACCTATCTAGTTAGGCATTCAAACGGCCATGTCTGTCTGGGTCGCGTTGTTTCTTGCACTGCCCTGCGCCAACAGCCAACAGTCTCCAACCCGTCAACATTGAGCCCCTCAACTCGCCAATAGGATCTCAACCTTTGCCAAGCTCCGCGAACTCGTGGGGGGCCAACCACCTCACATCTCAACGAGAGCTCCTGCAGCTTGTCAAGTGGCCCCTCGCGACTGCAACCCACTCGACCTTATTTTCCTCAATTGCGGGCGCCCTAGTAGTGACAAGCTCTCACTTACACACGTAATCGCTCATCACCAATAATAACACCACAACCACCAACTACATCTCCTCACAGCCTCACCAAGCTCACATTCAGGATTCCTTCGGCTCGCTGCAAATCCTCCACAACCTCACCGCCAATCTCTCCCTTCACGCCCAAGATCATGAGAGCTTCGTTGCCGCCCTCTGCCCTCCTCTCCTCCCCGTCCAGGCTGGCCACCTGCATGAAGGTGATGTTGATGCCATGCCGCCCCAGCACCGTTCCGACACCGCCAATCTTGCCCGGTTCGTCATAGTTGTGCAGCACCAGCATCGTTCCCTGCGGCTGGAACGTCGCACTGAACCGGTCCAGCTTGGAGATGTATATGCTCTGCCCCGACACATATCCCTCAATCACCTGCTCGCCGTCCTCGCCGTGGGACCGGAGAGTCACCAGGCTGGCATACACCGCGTTCTTGGCCTCCCCGCTGTGCGTCTCGCTGATGATCATGCCCTTCTCCTTGGCGATAAGGCTGGCGTTGACGATGTTCACGTCTCGCCCGCCAGAGTCGGTAATGGACGATACGAGACCCTTGACCAAAGCTGCGAAGAGCGGCCGGGTGTTGGAGGTGTCTGCTAGGTCGCCTTGGTAGATCAGTTCGAACCTCCGACCCCCAACCATGCCGCCTTTGCTGCCAACAAAATGTTGCGTGTACAGCCCGCCCATCTTCTCGACAAGTCGCACAAACGGCTGTAGCTTGCGATACTCCTCGGGCATGATCAACGGCGCATTGACGGCGGCCGTCGGGAGGCCGCCCCTGAGGATCTCAGCCACCTGAGTGCAAACATCCATTGAGACGTTTTCTTGGGCCTCCACGGTCGATGCTCCCAGATGCGGGGTTGCAACCACCTTCGGATGCTTGGTCAGTTGAGCTGCCGTCGAGTCTGCTTTGGGAGGCTCGGAAGTGAAGACGTCGAGGCCAGCACCGGCTATCCAGCCCTCATCCAACGCTCGCAGGAGCGCTGCCTCGTTGTACACTCCTCCTCGAGCGACGTTCAATACTCGCGCCGTCTTCTTCATCTTCTGGAACTCCTCTTCCTTCAATAGGTCTAGCGTACTGGCCATCAGCGGAGTATGGATCGTCAGGAAGTCGACCACCGGCAAGAGCGTCTGGAGGTCGGCCACGAGCTCGACGTTGGCTTGACGCGCAATCTCGTTGCTGGCGTACGGGTCTACCGCCTTCACCTTCATCCCAAGGCCAATGGCCATGCGGGCAACCTTCATACCCACCTTGCCGAGGCCAATGATTCCGAGCGTCTTGTTGCCGACTTCGACACCGACGAGCTTGCCTCGCTCCCACTTGCCATCCTTCATCGTGGTATCTGCTCGTCCGACGTTACGGGCCGTCGCGAGGAGGAGGGCAATCGTGTGCTCGGCTGCTGCGACAATGTTGCCCGCAGGCGAGTTGACGACGATAATGCCATGGTTAGTGGCCGCGTCCACGTCAATATTGTCCACGCCTACGCCGGCTCGTGCCACGACGCGAAGCTTTCTGCCAGCTGCGAGAACGGCAGCGTTCACTTTCGTCTCGGACCGGACAATGAGGGCATGGTAGTTGGGAATCGCTTCGACGAGCTCGTCCGCGGACAGGCCAGCGCGGTTGTCCACGTCGTACTTGTCCTTCAAGAGGGCCAGGCCATCGGAAGATACTTTCTCGGGGACCAGGATCCGGGGACGGTCGGACGCAAAGGGGGTAATGGTCGATGCTATCTTTTCGATTGCTGACGGTGCCATGACAAGATTTTGGCACGATGTGCAAGACTCGGCTCAATTGGACTGATTTGGTACGAAGAGACTGATACTGACCAAAACAGAATGAAGGCCAGTATTTGCGGGTTGCCATCAACTTTATTTCCTCACACACGGCACAGCCGCTAAGCTTTTATACAAAGTAACCCCCTCAAAACCCCTCATAGCAACGTTGAACACGTCCTATGTCCCGGGAGCTATAAAGAACGGGAAGCTGCATGTCTCGTTCGGATCCGAGGGCAGCTATTCCGAGGTGGCCGTGAGGCGATATCGAGTCACTCCACGCAGTCAATGGCAGCCCGTCAGCTAATGGCGTGTGCTAATAGAAGCTGCACTATCGCGTTGCAAGGCGAACAGACGCGGGTTCAAAGAGCATATCCTACCTATGAAGAGACAGAATCGCCCGGCGAGACACCAAGATGCGACGGATTAGAGTGCAAGTTTGGCGTAAGAACGCGCGACCCCTCACTTCCCCCACGTTCTACTACTGCAGCAGCATCCCGCCCCCGCATCTTCACTGGCCAGTCTGAGGAGATCAATGTTTGGGGAAGCGGCCTGCTTGCGGCCATGGATGCTGGCTGAATCAATTGCGGTAAGCGCTGCCGGTGCCCTATTCATTGGAGGAGCAGCCTCATTGCAACATGAAGGAGCAGTCGGAAGGGATCCGGCCACGTCGTCGAGGGTCTCGGGTGCCGCCATTGGTGGATGTTTCTGTGAGCGGAAGTGGCATCGTCCCTACAAAAGATGAGGACCTGGATGGGAGACTCGACCTGCTCCCCTGGGCATCGTCTTGCTGTGCTGAGGATGCACGAACAAAAGTCTCCGTGTTCGGAGTGCATGTAAACGGTGACATTCTGTTTAACGTCAAATTGTAACCCAGAAGGTTTGTTCCCTGGAGCCAGGAAACTAGTACGAGTCGGAAACCCGGTGAGAGTCGAAAACGTGTTGAATTTGGCGAATGAAGCTCACAACCCCTGGACCAACTTACACAGTTGGCTTCTAGTTGGAGTTGCCTGGAGTGATAATGAGCCCAGTTCACCCAGTCTCGGCGTTACCTCAATGCCGATTACGATAGGCAGCGTCAGCTCTGAAGGCCGAGTGTAGGCACCGGCAATCCTACTGTAGTCACAGTCGTCTGCTGAGCATGCGATTAAGCATTATTGGTTGGAATTCTGGTGCCTGCGCTGTTGATGATATCCAAATGACAGAATTTCACAACATTGAGGAAATCCGATTCGAGTACGAGATCGAATCTTAGATCCTTTGTCTGAAGTTTAGTTCTTCCACACAGAACCTTCCATCTTCCAAACTATGCTGGAATGTCAGAGCGTACTGTGGCCAAGACCACCGCCAAGCCCTGCCCTTTTTGGGGTTGCTGTCAGGACGTGTTTCCTCTGGTTTGGAATCTCATTGATAGACGGAGAAGTGAGTTGCGATTGAGACGTGTACGAAGTTCCAATAAATCGAGAATAAAACACTTTGAAGGCATTGAGTGTTACATGTGTAAGTGGTCAGTAAGGTCATTGAATGGCACCTGTCAGATACCACCGCCACCTGTCCGGCCATTCCTTCCGCAGCCGTCAGTGTCTGTCTACCTTTTAGTGCAAGCACTGGAGAGGTGAAAGCCACGGCGAATAGGACCCCACCTCCACTGCCGTCATCATTGCCTTAGGCATGGACGATTTGAAGTGTACGGTCTCGACCCCCAGTTGCCCCTTACCTGGCTGGTATCAGCGCCGCGTGGATACGGTTAATTCATAATATTAATCCCAGGCACACGACGTTCAAGACCCAACCGACAGGTCACCTTTGCGATCTTGCGCCCTCATCCCCTTTCTCCGATCGCACTTGCTACGGCTACAATACTGCGCCCGCCTACTCGCGCCCTCTTTCGTCCATCTCAATTCGAACTCCCCATCGCTCTACTCGCACATTCGAACAAAGGCCACCATGTCTCGAAGACCGCCGCCCAATCCCGCCGCCGAAAGAGCGGCCCAAAACTCGCAGACCATCAAGAGTCTGTTGAAGTTGGAGTGCAACAAAGTCTGCTCTGATTGCAAGAGAAACAAACGTGAGTTCTTTCCATGTCGTTTGCCTCCCAATCACCTGGATCCTTTCCGCTGACTCCCGCTACGACAGACCCGCGATGGGCCAGTTGGAACCTCGGTGTCTTTATCTGCATTCGCTGTTCGGGCATCCACCGCGGTATGGGCACACACATCAGCAGAGTCAAGTCCGTTGACCTCGACTCCTGGACCGACGAACAACTCCAGAGCATTCTCAGTTGGGGCAATGCGCGCGCAAACAAGTACTGGGAGGCCAAGCTGGCGCCCGGCCACGTTCCCTCCGAATCCAAGATTGAGAACTTTATCCGCACCAAGTACGAGCTCAAGAGATGGACAATGGACGGCCCCATTCCCGACCCCGCCTCCCTGGACGCCGACGGCGACGACGATGTGCCTCTGAGCATCGTGAAGGAGAAGCAGAACGTGGAAAGGCGGGAGTCGGTTCGCAAGAGTTCGGTTGGCAAGTCCGCCGCCCCTCCCAGGAGCATTGCTGCCCCGCAGCCGCAGGTCGATCTGATCGGCGGTGATCCCATTCCCCGGGCAAGCACCGCCGGCCCGCAGCCCGGAAAGGTCGTCCCTCCCAAGTCGGATCCGGCTCCTCCAAAGGCCACGAGCACGAAGGATTCGCTGTTGGGCCTGGACTTTTTCGGAGAGCCCGCGGCTCCTCCACGGCCTGCTAGTACCAACAATGCCGGCGGAATGGGAGCTCCCTCCAGACCAGACCTCAAGCAGTCGATCCTGTCGCTCTACGCCTCTGCCCCGAAGCCGCAACCGCAACAGCAGCAACAAGCCCCGCAGGTTCCAGGTGGCCAGTTTGGCAGCATGCCTTCTCCTACCTTTGGCCAACAGCAGCAGCAGCAGTCCTTTGGTGGCATGACCGATGCCTTCAGCAGCCTCAGCTTCTCCAACACCACCAGCCCCAAGCCCGCCGCAGCCGACCCGTTTGCCAGTTTAGCCAGCCCCGTCAGCAGCAAGTCCCCGCCCCCAGCTTCCTCGAACGCCTTCGGCGGCCTCGGCGGAGGCAGCTTCTTCGACTCCAAGCCAGCCGCCGCTCCCGCCCCTCAACACCAGAAGCAACCATCAAACAGCGGTTTCGGTGGATTTGGCTGGTCCAGCTCCCCTGCCCCGGCACCCGCTCAGCAATCAAAGCCCGCCCAGCCGGCATCCTCTGGCATGGGCGACCTTTTCGATCTCTCCTCGCCCTCTCAACCCGCCGCCGCGCCTAGCCCCGCCCCCGCCGCCGCCTCCAGCTCCGTCTTCAACCTCTCGAACCAGCCCAAGGCCCCGTCCCCCGCGCCTAACCCAACAGCGGCTGCCACGAGCACCATTAACTCGGGCAACTGGTCAGGTTCAGACGTGTGGGGATCCAACGCTTGGAGCACACCTGATGCTTCTGCCGCGGCGGCACCCGCTCCCGCGAAGGCCCCGGAGGCACCCAAGCCCTCTGGTGGTCTCGGCGGCAGCGCCGATATTGGTGGATGGGGTGCCTCCGGCTCGTTTGCCAGCACTCCCATTGTCCCTGGCGCATCTGGCGGTTTCAATGCCGCGCCCAAGGTTGCGGCCGACGAGGAGTTTGGAGGATGGACGAGCAGCACAACCCCTGCCGCTGGATCTGGCTCAGCCAAGCCCATCGGCGGGAACGAAGACCTCTTTTCAAACGTCTGGCAGTAAATTGTTGGATTGTAGTTGAGTTGCAGAGCTGTAAGCGGCCAAGGCGGGAAATTCAAGAGAGCCCTCCAATTCGTCACCAGTTTATAAACAGTTCAAAGTAAGGGATGGCATTACGGAGACGCGGACAGGGGAGGTTTCATGTGACATGTCTGTATTTCGGATGCAAAAGCGTCATAGATGAATACTCTTTTTATTTTATTTTGCAAAGTAAGACTGAACAAGCCAAGTTTTAGCTCCATGATACATGGTAATGTGTTGTGTGCAGTGCTACAGTAAGTACAATCGGCCAGTCACTAATCATCGTGCTATTTCCCCAATACCCAAAAAAACAAGAGAGGAAAAAAACTCCGTTTCCCATGCGCGCAGGGTATTTGAACGTCCACGCCCAACGTCCTCGCTCGCCATCGTATAATAAAGCTTTGCAACCCGTATGTCCTCGTACGCGGTCTCATTGCGCCGTTGAAAGGGTCCTCCTGTCCCCATCCTTTCTCTTTGGCCTTTTCATCATGTCCCGCCTTACTCGTTCAAACCAGAGAACAAAGGAATCCTTCCTTGATTTTTCTTTTCTCTCCATGGACTTCTCCTGAGTCATTTCCGTTCAAAGAAAGAGTTTGGAGATGTAAAACAGGACGATAAAGATACCGATGATGATGCCCGACAGCTTCAAGATGGCGACCTTGTTCCCGGAGGCGGCCATGCGGGTTAAGCGGCCGGCGGAGCCCTTGAGCTGGGTCGACATGGAGGAGAAGGTTTCGGACTGCGCAGAAATGGGAACGTTAGCGAAGGATGTCTTCCAGCGGCTCACACACACAACACCCGGGAAAGGGGGCGGGGGGACGTACGGTGCTGTCGATGACTTCGTGGGCGCGCGCGTTGTCGTAGATGTCGACGGTGACGCCGCGGAGGGCGGAGACCTTTGCGGAGAGCTCGTCCAGGCGGGCGTTGTTCTGGCGCTCGCGCTCGTAGGCTTCTGACATTTTTGCGGTTTTGTTTCGAGGAGATAGGGGGGTCGAGCGGGAATGGTTCGGTGCGATCACGTAGATTCGTGCGCTCACGGAGACTTCAGGGCCGGGGGCGGATCGGAGATGTCCACGGGTCTGGACGGGATGCCGTTGAGTTTGGCTGTCGAGGCGATGGGTTGTTGTTGTCTTCCCGGGTCGTCGGTCGACTGCGGCGGGATTCGCTTCGTCTTTCGTTGGTGTCGCAGGACGTATTGTCGCCTCCCGTGCAGGTTGGAGGGAACTTGGGGTTGTGGCGGTGTTGTAGGGGGAGCGACGCGCAGATGTACTTTTCGTTGCTTGCCCAGCTGGTAGTCTCTTTCGTTTCGCGCAGTTCGTAGGTTTGTAGGGTTGGGAGTCGTCAAAGGGGTTGTGGCGGGTGTGGTTGGTGTTTAGCGGCGGCGAAACAATGACGATGGTCGGGTCGGGCGTTCTCAAAGGCCAGTTGAAGCGAGGCTGGATGGGCACCTCAACTCCTTCGCTGCTGCAGACCGGCGGGATTGACGGGGGCCTAGAATCCCGGGTAGGTACCTAGGTTCCTACTGTAGTAGGTGCTCTTGCTGAGCGTAGGGGAACCTAACCTTGAAAGGGTCAGGTCCAGTGTCACTGCTCGGATCGGTACCCTTGCTGGTGGGAGTTTGCGCGTCAGTTCCTGCGCCACAGTGGCCATGGGCCACACGGCCCAGGGAAACCGAGCCCAGCAGCGGTGCCCCCTCCATTTTTTCTGGTCCAGTGCACCACGAGTCACCTCAGTACCCCGCGAAATTCCACACTAGAGGCGGCGATTACCTCACTGTCAGCGCCGCAAGGTACCACTGCCACTGGATCGTAGCAGTGACATGGAAGCCGGAGGGCTGAAAACGTGAGCTTACATACAACTTTTTCTTTTCTTCGTGTCCATCCAGTCAGTCTCTTCCGGCGATCCCTGAGCTGTCTGTCACCTGGGCCCCCAATCCCCGAACGAAACGTAAACATCGTGAAAAGAGATAGGTGCATCAGCATGCTTATTCCTTGAGAAGCCGGGAGCACAGCAACATACATTTTATGAAGCAAGCCCCGTAGCGTCGTCCAATGACTGCATGTTTAATCTACTCTAGTTCGGCCGAACAAGAAATGAAATTGAAGGAAGGAAAAAAAGGTTAAAAAGCAAGGAAGACAAAAGGCCATTAAGAGTGCCGTGTCCCGGCCACAGCCTCTGCCTGACGAACGAAAGAGCCAAGCCCAACACAAAAACACCCAATCCCAACCTAAGGTACACCACAATCAAAGCTCCCCTCCCCTCCCCCAAGACGAAAAGAAGAGGCGCAGGCCTGCCGCGGCGGCTCTTCACCTATCGGACCCCACTAAATCACTATTGCGTGGAGCTGTGGACTCGCTCCTCGGGTCAGTGGTCATCACAGACAGGCGCAGCTGCGGAACCGTCGAAAGTGCGTGGGCGCATGTACCTTGGACCTTGGACCTACCTCCCCAGGACCTGCCTTCCTACGGTAATCACATCCAAATACCCATCTAAGCACCTCCTCGTGTCCGTGAACGTCGCCATCCTTCAAACTTCTTTTCCTCAACCCCTCTTCCTCTCCGAAGAAAACGACGCCGACTCTACCGTACCCTCGCGCCGTCGAACATCATCAACATGGGCCTCCACAACCCGCTGCCGTCGTCTATGGCGTGTAAGTCCACCTTTTTCTTCGTGTGCCGGTGATCCCGCGCTCCGGCGCTTCGCCCGCCATCACCACTCGAACACGAGCTGACTTCCCTCTCTCGAACAGCGGAATGCAAAAAGTGCGGCAAGATCTTGACCTCCTTCATCGACCCGCGTCAAGCGTTCAGTCCCGACAAGATCATTCCCCCCTCGATCCTCGCCAACGCAAAGGTGAGCCATATTCCACACCCCGCCCTCCCGCGATCCTTCCTCCCCGCCTTGGCGCACAAACGCCAGCAGGAGGCCTCCCGAGAAACACCCTCTCCAAAGAAAGAAAACTATAGTAAAATCCAGATTGCTGATTTAACCAACGCGGAACAGGGCCTCGCGATCCTCACAGTCCTCAAGGCAGGCTTCCTCGGCTCAGGCCGTTTCGGCAGCGGCCTCGTCGTCTCGCGCCTTCCCGATGGATCATGGAGTGCGCCAAGCGCAATCGGCACCGCAGGTGCGGGCTTTGGCGGACAGATCGGCTTCGAGCTTACTGACTTCGTCTTCATCCTCAACGACGCCAGCGCCGTCAAGACCTTCGCCCAGGCCGGCTCGCTCACTCTCGGCGGCAACGTCTCCATCGCTGCCGGTCCCGTCGGCCGCAACGCCGAGGCAGCAGGTGCCGCCTCCCTCAAGTCCGTCGCTGGAATTTTCTCCTACTCCAAGACCAAGGGTCTGTTCGCCGGCGTCTCGCTCGAGGGCTCCGTCATCATCGAGCGCCGCGACGCCAACGAGAAGCTCTACGGCACACGCTACACCGCCGCCCAGATTCTCACCGGCAGCGTGCGTCCGCCTTCCCAGGCCGCGCCCCTCATGAACATTCTCAACTCGCGCGCTTTCAACGCCGGTCGCACGGGCCAGGCCGACGACGCCATGTACAACGACGTCCCCGTCTACGACCAGGGTCACGATGACGTAGTATGGAACGGTCGCCGGGGAAGTGGATACGGCGAGGGCGAGTTCAACAACAACCGCAGCAGCATGTACGGTGGCGGTGCCGGCGGAGCCAGCGAGTTCGGCGGACCGAAGCGATCCAGCACATGGCAGGACGACGTCTACGACCGACCTACAGGTGACGGCGGCTTCGGCGGAGTCTCGCGTTCCAATACATTCGCGTCAAGAGGGAACGACAGCTACGTTTACAGGGACAACCCGTCGCCCAACTTTGGTGCGGTGTCGGATCAGAAAACAGGCCCGCCCGGCAGACCCGCGGCGCCGAAGCCCAACTTTGCGTCCAAGACGGCCATGCTGAAGAAGAACGAGGCCGTTGCGCTATTCACGTTTGAGGCTGACCAGCCCGGCGATCTGGGTTTCAAGAAGGGCGACGTAATTACGGTGCTGAAGAAGACTGAGAACGAGACTGACTGGTGGTAAGTATTTCTTGGATCTCCATCCACACAGACGGTGAAGACTGACATTCTGCGCAGGACTGGCATGATTGGAACGAGGCACGGTATCTTTCCCAGCAACTATGTCAAGCTCAAGGAATAAGATTCGAGAATCGTCGGGGCGATATAATGCGCACTTGAATACCCCAACCCAAGTTTCAGTCATTTGGGTCACTGCCCGGTCAAATTGCATTTGCAGAAACGGAGGACACAGAAGGAAGGGCTTCTTTTTCTTGATTATTCCATGATACTCCGGATGGTATTTTTCCATCCTGTTTTATCCATGATTTTCTGCTTCACGACGAATGTTCCTCTCATAATTATTAACGAAGTTTTTGGCGTTTTTGGAAAGGGGCATTCCGGGTCTTGCCCCTTATTCTTGTTTCTTCATTCTAGTCTCACAGCATAAACGTTCGGTTTTGGTGAGAGGTGGAAAAAAGAGCAGCTTCCTCAGACTACTACCTGGTGATGCAGCTGCACGTGGTGGTGACAAATTGGTCTACGCTCTCGTCCGCCCGTCGTCAGTGAGAAGACCCGATGTTGCACAGACTCGGGCACGGGTGCATGTGCATGTCACTCCTTGGTGTTTAATGCCCGTCGCGTTTCCACGTCATGCCGGGATCGCGAGCCTCGGCTTGCTGAGAGTCGAGCTTCTGCGACCGTTGCGACGACAAAGGCACGACGTCAGCGGGGAAAGATAAGGGCAGGGAAGGGGGGTGTGGTGATCGGCGCTTGCCGCTTGCCGGCGGTTACCAGGGAGGATCCTGGGGTAAAATGAGGGAAAAGGTGTGTGTGTGTGACTGTGGTTCGCATGTTTCATGAGACGACGATCCGGGGAAGGTGGTAGATGCGGGTTGAAACGTTGTTTTTGGGGGCGCGCTGAGTCAGGTGGGAGACGTCAACCCTCTTCCAACTTATCAACACTCATATGCTATGTTGTAGATATCGGATCTTGCTCTCATACAATTTATGGGTTTGTATGCCGTAGCAGCAAAGATAGAAGGCTTCGTCCTGCGGTGAGGTCATTCAGCAGCCTATTGATGTGTCCTCAGTCTCTGTCGACGGTAGTCGGTGCTCCATTTTGGACTACGTTTCATTGGAAACTTAAGACGCCCTCGTTCTCAGAGTTCCGCGAGGTTCACAGAGGTGAATGAATTGAAGAGGAATGGGCACTGTAGTAACATAGAATTGAGCAACCTGCTCAGGCTCCCGCACATTCTCCTACTCCTTCGGCCCCAGCCCCGGCCCTTCCCAAGTGTCCATGACCTTTGCGGATTTGCCTATCATCACTGGTCTAGAGAATACCAAGATGACGAGAGCAGAGACGAAGACGATGACGCACAAGAAAAGAGAGCTCATTTAGTGCTTCACTAGATAAGCTATGAACAGGCCGAATGTCGTCAAAGATACAACCACCGGCGTCGTCGCATTCTGTACATGCAGCTGATTGTCCCCAAGTCTGAACCAGTATATGCAACAGAACGCCAGCGAAGGCATGAAGGCAAGTAGGGCGTATATCAATACCATCATTGCTGAAACCTTCTCATGAGCGTGAAGTCCCCGGTTGCGTTCTCGATGACTGCCCTGAGCCACCATCACAAGTGGGTGAAACCATGTGATTATCTCGAACGTCGATGCCGGGCGGCGGCGGTAGATATGGCGGAATTCCTTGGGGCTGAAAGACGTTGGATCATTGTCGTCGTATGAATATGAGCCGCGTCCTTCAGACCCCTTTTCCCACAATTTGAAGGTACGACCGAAGTTGCTCAGGGTTTCCGATTTGGTCGACGGTTCGCTGCCTAATTCACTGGAAGAACTTCCGCTGGAAAAGCTCGCGTTGTCGTTGCACTTGAAGCGATCGTCTCCTTCCACCATAGACGACGCTGGCGTTTCTGAAGTCGCCGGTAAGGGGTGATTGAAGCTCACTTCTGGACGTATGTGAGAGATGGCGGTTGAATAGGTGCTACTCTCATCTTGCCATTGGTCCATCATCCCCTGGCCCCAGTCCAAACTTGCCGACCTTTCTTGCACGTGTTCCGGTCCTTGAAGTTTGGCGACGATCCTGCGTCCAGCTAAGAATTCCGCGCCTAGGACTGCCGCAAGCGAGTCCTCGGCGACGGCCACATTGAACGTCTCAACTCGAGAATTCCCTAGCCATGGTGACTCTACGGCAATACTGACGAATGCCTCGCACTCTAATATACCGAAGATTGTCATGATTGTCCGTCCCGTAGGCTTGTTTGGCAGAATTCGTAGCCCTAACCTGTTGGCGGCAGACCTGGTAATGAGTGACTGCTCACTTGCTGCTTCGTATCTGGTGAGAAGGGGGATAGAGTTGCCGGGGTTTGCCAGTGATTTGACCCATAACCGCGAATCAGGTGTGCTTTTTATGTGAGGACCGGTATCTGATCTCCGTAACTCGGAGACGTTTGATTCAAGGCCTGGATAGTATGAATCCTCAACAAGCTGAGGCTGTGGCGATTGCTGTGTAGTAGCGGCGTCTTGGACCAGCATTTGCGTTATGTGGCTCAGATCGATGTGAACATCAAACTGAGATTGAGCAAGTGGCGGATAAGTATCAATTTTCGTGTCCTCGAACTGATTCGAAGAGGGCTGAGGGAACATCCTTTGTTGTCCCAATTGGTCTTTGTGTTCAGTGATGGTCCCTTCCGATCGTTTAGTTACCCATCACTGGCAACCTCACCTCCCCCAGAGTCTGAAAAACTCCTTCTTCTCTTGACTGTGGGATGAGGCATGACGTGTCTGTTGAGGCCCAATTCACAGGCCTGCATGACGACCTATTCTCCATAAATTTGTAGTGGCTGCCATGCATGCAAAATCTCCGGGCTCTCCACGCTTAGGGCAATGACAGAAATTTCCAGTAGCCAAAATAATCCAAGTAACTGAAATTCTTAAGCCTTCATATCTGCTTGGACCCCACTAGGCCCCGGATTGGAAGTTGTAAGAGAGGCTGACGCGGATTACGGAGCGCAGACTCGACAAGTTCAATCTAGCCGTCGAGGTGCCCACATGACTGAACCAGTGGATTCAAGTAAGGTAGTCTCAACTGGCTTCAAACGCTCGATTTTCGGGTCTGCTTCGCAGGATCCATCTTAAAGTCTCTTTGGCTTTCACCAACAACGTTCTCACTAATGCAGCCAACTGCTTACTACAACCTTTCGGTAACCGTCTTACTGGCACGGAATTTGCAGCCATACGACTTCAACAAGTTGTCCGGCACAACGGCTGTGTCGAGGACTCCAAAAAACGACTGTCTCTGTACCAGGGTGATTCTATCGACACAGAAACATGTTCTAGGTGACGAACCATTCCGAAGTCTGTCATGACATATAGCTTGAGACTACCAATCCCAGGTGCTATCTCTAATTTGAGCCTGGATACTGAGGACTTGGAAATGAGCGGAAGTGTACTCTTTGCGTCGTAATGAATCACCATGGGCTTTCCTGTCATTGCTTCCGTTGAATAGATTCATAGAGATTGTGAGTATGGTGGTGCAAAAGCGGAACGTGATTCAGTCGCAAGCGAAGCAAGTGCGACTTCCGACCTGCTTCTCAGTTGTTAGACCGACTCGCAGATGACGAAGGTCAACCCCTTGTATCAATCCTTGAATCATATGGTTTATAGTCACTCGGTAGAGTTACACGGCCGACGTCCAATGCACAGCCTTCCCGCACAATGATGAGTTGACCTTAGCTGAGCCACCACACATGCATAATCTCTTGGCTTTTGACCCCGGCCTGCTTACGGATGATAGTAGGCTGCATAGATCAGCCAAAAGCTGCCGAGAACTCTTGCATCTGGTATCCATACCCTCCAGCTTAAGGTTGCAGTAGACGCTACATAAGACTCTCAACAATATCCGACTTCCCCCCGAGAGACGGTGACTTTGGGGCTGCGACCACTTCATTTGGATGGCTTTGAAATCGATATTTGCATTGATCTTAAGAAGGATAGCGGGGTGCCATACGGCATAAGGGTGCTACTTTGTGTGTCATTCTTCCGTTTCCTCCAAGTCTCATGTGACGCCCAACCCGACGAAAGGACTGAAGAAACAGACCGCAGAAGCTCAATACAATTTCTTTGGAAACGTCAATATCGACAACCAAGAAGGAAAAGAAGATTGTCTAGTCTAATTGAAGAGGTGCCCACAAGACCGAGCCCGTGGTCTTGTCTAAGTGGTACCAGTTTTGATCCTTCACACTCCATGTCCAGAACTCATGGGCAGGATCGGCCTCGAAGTCTCTCTGGCTCTGACCAACATCCGCTTCTGGCTGAACAGTTCCGGTAGGATGTTTGCTATGCCGATCTGTCGTCTCTGCCGGAGCTGGCTCCGTATGCGAAGACTTGACCAGCCGCTGACCGCGCTGCTCTGCGACAGCTGCTGCTAGTCCCAGTTGTGGAGCACTACTCGCCGGTGTATGATCCGTTGGCAACGATGAGCCCAGGGAGGAACAGCCGTTATGTGAGCAACTGTGGCTCGTCGAAGTGGGAGGTTTAGATCTCTCTGTAGCTTGTCGGAACCCATCATGCCTGTTATTCTGACTTTCGCAGCTAGGGTCCATTCGCTCGTGGTCTGCGGCTGGCAATTGCTTTGAAATACTCCAGGCTTCTCTCCCGGGTTCAAGCACCTGCATCACCCCATTGGACAGATGAGTGAATGTTTGCTATCCAGTCATACAGGATTCAACCACTCACAAGCCGTGTATCGATGCCGGCCTTGATGACTTTTGGTAACGTGAGCAGTCTGCGCACGTCGAAATCGATTTGGAAAAAGAACTGACGGATTAACGGAATTTGTATCAGAGTGAAGGCCAATGCAGACCACGGAGAACTTGAAAGCCAAAGTTCGGAGTTGTATATGGGGTCCAAAGAGCTTTACTTACCTTGATCTCGTGGGCCAAACGGCACTTGTTCTCCTCCTAACAATTATACACCAATTGCCCTGGCGACTGGACGAAGATCCAAGTTCCGGCTTACTGAGCTGCAAGCTTTGAGGTCATCAAGTTCACGATAGGTTGGTTAGGCAACCCGAGAAAAGTACATGTACGTTTCGAGGAACCTTGCAGGCCTCAGAATCAGGCCACGAATTTGATTTCGATCTCAACGATGGGTCAGACAATGGTATGCATGTGCGCATCCTTTTGGGCGACTGAAACCAAGATCCGAGATACTACTGTGCTGACCCCTCAGCACACCTTTCACATACGTGGGATCGAATGACACGACAGCCTGTTCAGAAACATTATCGACTCAATCAACCTAACAGTGTGCCTCGTGATTGTCTTGCTTCACTAGCCTGAGATATGTGTTGGCATGCATCACAGTAGACCTTCCGAAGAAGCCGCATGGAAAGCAGTGGCTGAGGATATGAACACATCCACACCATACTCCCACATCAGCAGCAGGCGTTGGTAATGCAGGCCTGCAGTCCACATGGCTGTGGTGAGGTCCAAATTACAATTCGGACACCAATGCAGCCACTAATGCGGTTGATCAGGCTCCTGTAACCACAAACCCCGCACTACTGCATAGGTAGTCGGTCGAAAACATCGTAGAAATTACAAACCATCCCGATCTCGGTGTGATTACTGGCTATCGACGGCAGGAGCATGGATCTTTCCTCTAGGTGCGACTCTGCGACGAACCGGAGTAGATGCGGAGATGCTGTTGGCAAAGTAAGAATACAGCCTCACCATCCAGAGCTACGACGAACATCACATCTGAAGAGCCTCGACCAGAACCCCCTTCTCTAGGTTTTTCCTAGTTCGCCTGGTCCGCCGTTGCCTTACAGCCCTGTTTCTGAACGTGCACATGGCTTAAAGTGACAACGAGCTCTCGACTCGCTTCGAGATAGCTCCGGCCAAATTTTTGAAGATTTTCCAAGTCTATCGTAAAATTGTTTGTCCGTACACTCGATCTTAATCGTGTTTCGACCCCGAGGCCTGGTAACACAGTCCAAGCAGTAATAAACCAGACAGCCTGAATCCGGACGAAAACAGACAGGAGAGAGAAATACAGAAAGACGTTTTGGACCAAACCCAGTTTACAAACGAAGCCTCACGACGATAGAACGAATACTTGAAGGATATACTTTGAGGCATCATAAAGGCTTTCAAAGTCACGGAGGAAGGAGCTTTGAGCAAAACTTCGCCAAAGATTCTGCACTGTGACGACCATTTGGAGGGGCGAGATCCTTTGGGGCGGCTCGCCTTATTGCCTGACGGAAGAAGGGTCGAGGTTAGTCACAGCAAGCATATAACCACCTAACTCTCACTAATTTCTTGTCTCCCTAGTTATGTCACAGCATCATTGTTTCCAATCTGCCGAAAATCACGAAATCAGCAATCGAAGCCTAGAGGACAGGCCCTCAGGTGTTACAGACGACACTCCTTGGTCAATCGAAGTTGTGTCAGGGCAAGGCGCTCTCGAGACTCGCCTTGCTGCGCATACTAGATTCGAGTTTTCGCTTGCAAATCCTTCGTTTGTGTCTACCTTAGACCTCACAAAACTACCATTGTCTCCAACACAGAGCCACCGCTCATATTCCACCCCTTTCGGTCTATTGCGCTTGGAGTACTACGTTCCCCTGGTCGTCCAAGCCCCTCAAGCAGGCATTCCCCACATGCCTGTCAACGTTCTCGTCCTCGGAAACGGCCACTACTGGGAGAATGTTGACCTTTTTCTCGGCGAAAACTTCCGCAAGAAAGCTGCAGATGTCGAGGCAGCAACTAGGAAGATAAATGAACCCGAGCGATTGCAAGTGCATCATGAAGGGGTTGTACCCACGCTTCTGACTGGACCTGGCAACCTCAACACCGGTAACAGACTTTCGGCCGAACCTTCAGTAGTCGCCCCGGCTGGCGACCCTATCGAGGCTCGCACACCACAAGGTCTCGGAAGCTCCGGGCACCCGGACCCGCCTTCGGCAAATGTGGAACCCGATCCGGGCCTGAACGCCGCCTTTCTTAGTCCGTACCATCTGGACGGCTGCTCACCGAGCACAGGCCGCCTGGGCCGGACACCTTTATTCACTGTTGGTGATCAACAATTCTCAACGCCACCCTCAACGTTAGGTTTGGACGATGCGTCTAGGCGATCCCGCGATGCCGCTTCAAGCTGTAGCAAAACTCGCGCGGGTCCTAGTCATACGCCAGGTGGTCTCAGCCACGCAGAATCCCCCGTGGCAGAGTTGTGCCCCCCAGAATTCATCAACAAGTGATTGAAATATTCGATATCAGTTGGATGTGGGTCAAGGCTCCATGGAGCCAAATGGTGTTCTTTCATGTCGACGACTGGCAACACGACCCTGTGGCTCCTCACGACAGCATTCAAGGCGTTTTGGTGTTTTGGTGTTTTGGTGTTTTGGTGTTCCAATATTTTGGTGGCCCGGTATTGCAACCATAATTGCTTTTCGGAATGAGTTCCCCTTCTCTTCACTGCTAGGGGGGCTGTTTTACTGGTAAGTTCTTTTTACGAGATTGCGACAGGCGAACAGCTCTTTTTCTAACATTTCAGATTTTGGATAGACTTCGGGTAAAATGTAAATGGGCGGGAGTTTGTAGGATATTTCAGGCTATCGAATGGGATAGAAGCGCAACCTAATACAACGAGGACGAAGAAAAAACGGCTGCGTAGATAAAAAGTCGGGGCTCATTCACGACGCATAGCATTTCATCACCATCCGTTCAAATTAGTACCAAAAGCCGACTAAAACGCGGAGCTTCCAACTTTTTGATATGTTCATATCCATTCATGTAAGCACCATCTGACAACTACATAGTATTTGAACAAGGTATATCTACATAATCCATCCTGTGGAACTACCATTTCAAGGAGGGCTCAATGAGTTTCGCGAGAAAATCTTGTTACCGGCTGACCTCAAGTCGTTCATTTTGTCTATCCGATGCCCTTGAGCCCACCAGCAAACGTCAACAGTAACTCCTAACGCCTCTACCAGAGATGAGATACCATCCACTGAGCATGTTACTCAACATCTTTCATACAGTACACCTAGTCCAATTCGGTCGGGCACCATATGATTGAGCCTGTGTCGTTATCTTGGTGGAACCATTGTTCCTTCGTCTGATCCCACGTCCAGAATAGGTGCGCTGGGTCATTATGGAAATCCTTGAACGAGTCACTTTCTGCCTCGTCGGCTTCGAAAGAAAACCCATCGAAGACGCGGTCTTGAATATCGATAGCAAGATATCTCTGCTGTAACTTATTCTCAGGCTGCGTGTTCGGAAGCGCCTCAACAGAGTCCCCAGCATCGAATGCGTATGGCCCAGACGTTCTCTCATCCTGAAGAGGGATTTCGGAGCGGCAAAGATCCTCTGGCATAGCCGATTCATTGTTTCTGTATTCTTGAAGCTGATCACTTGTTTCGTGAGATGTGTTGGTCTCACTCCGATCGTTGGTCCAAGTGAAGGAAGAATGTAAGTTGTCGTCGAGGGTTTGTTCGCTCTCGTCAGATTTTCCATCTCCCGACCAAGGCCCAGCATAATTGGGCCATTTCTCGAGAGACGCCTGAGATTCTAAAGGAGGCGTTCGATTTTGACATGATTGAGAAGGCTCATATATTGGGCTATGGAGTGCTTCCCAAGGTTCATGTTGATGGGTCGATTGTTGTAGCAGCGGTTTTGCCCGCCATTTGTTGGTAGGTTCAGTCAAATGACAGGTCTTAAAGATGGTTAACCCTGTCGCAAATGCCTGACAAATCATCATAAAGGCTTACATAAAGACTTGTTGATGATAGTAAAAGGTTTCAGTGCTGGGGAAGCTGTGATAAGGCAGAGGGTAAGCGACAGGTTGGTTGATCACAGCCCGTGGCCAAAGAGCAAAGAATGAAAGAAGAAACAATATATTAGACAAGTTATCTATTTAAATGGAGGGAATAATTTACTGTCTTCGGTCTTTTTCAGGACTGAACAGTTTACCTTTCTCGATTTTCGTCTTAGCCACTGCGTCTCAGTGACGAGCTTAGAATGAGGCGGGTGGCGCTTACGACAAATCTCGACAAACGCGAGATAGCTGCACGGTTCTTTTCATATTGGAGAATTGGGGTTGCGCCGCATATTGATGGTGGTGAGCCCAGGGAATGAGCTTCGCGGTTGCCGATCTATCTCGCAGAATCAGGACGCAAATTGCCAGCTTGTAATTGTAACTTACACATGCATGTCAGACTTCCATTTCAATTGAAACTGACCTTCTTTCCAGTCAATTGTGAATACTGGAGGCTTAGACGGTTGTCATTGGACAAGAAAAGCCCCTCCTCGCATTTGCACCGAAGCGCGGATGCGAGACAGAGCCTGATCCATAGGCAGGATGTAGTCGGGCAGAAATTGGTTTTCCCTGTCTGCCTTGAGAATATCTCAGTCAGTGTCATCAAAGAGAAGACGTAGACTTCAAAAACGCCCACAGGTCTCTATGTATGATGTATGTATGGCTGCAACGGAGTGGGGGGATGCATCGCTCATGCTGAAGCGGCTCCATACACACACTCAGAAGTCTTCCACACATGGGCGTCCACGTATGAAGAAGCAAGATTTCCTGGTACTTTCAATTACTGAAATTGTCTGGAATTCTTGAACAAATGTAGCGCGTCCTACCAATTCGCAACTCACCAGTGTCCAATTCAGGATCGCTGTATATACGACTGCCATCCTCCTTTTGAGCCTTCGACTTCAGGCAAGCAACCCATTTTACGAGACCGGAATGATAGGATCCAGGGATTTATAGCATACTATTGCTGGTACATAAGGAAGAAAGCCTGACATGTCGACCAAACGGGCGCCGTCAGTGTCCCTTGCGGTTTTGCCTTGCTCGCAGTACCAATGATGTACCGCACCAAACACCGTTTGCTACGGATTTGTTTTGGCATTGTACTTCCTTCATTAGATCTTGACAGACTGTTGTAGACATATGGAGGCTGTGCCAAAGTTGCTGTCGGCTCCGATAAGTATGCGCTCATCCTTGATCCCATGGCGCGACGCCTCGCCATCCCCGCGTTGAGATAGGACCTTCCTACCATATCTAAAAGACATAACTTTTCTTAATTATGTTCCTTTGAACCATCGAAAACCATCGTTCTTCCCATTTGCATTTTCTCATTACATTACCCCCCCTCAAAAAGTAAGGCTGGCGAAAAGCAAGGCTTCCTACTGGGCCCCGGCCCAATAGTATCCTTTCTGTTAACTAGCCCTCGCACCCAGAAGCCATTGGCGTGATAGTCTTGACTCAGATTGAGAAGTTCACTTGCACTTGCAACACATTCACCGACGCCTTCGGCATCTAAGGTCTCACCCCGCTCCCTCCGTCAACGCCCCAGCGTATCTAACCGCATGGAGCAAGCGCTGTGCAATGAAGGGCAACTTTACTACGGAAGAAGGGGGGTATGATGATAGCCAGAGATTTGATTCATCACCAGCCGCCAACTCACAAGAGCCGCAAACACGTCATGTACCATGGAATCCAGGTTCTGGTGTGATTCCGAGAAAGGCCATCAGGGAGTCTGTGCATTCACGGAGCGCTCGAACCTCGACCAGTGGAACTCAATCCCTTGCGTCTATTACAGCCCTATCTTCTTGGCCAAATTTTCCGGGACCTAGAATCACCAATAACCATCGATCGGCTGGAAAAATAAAGAAGAAAGGTGGCCGTAAGCTCTCCAGTATTGGACAAGGTCGACCGGCTTTTCCCGAACACTTGAGACGACGTGGACCAAGAGGAATCGGAACTTTGCCGCAGCATATTCTATTTGATCAAGCCTTATGGGTTAGCTCTCCGAAAGGCTTCACGGATGCAGAGCCTTTGGCGACCTTTTACGATCAAGAAAGCGACTCCTCCCTGATAAAACTTTCAGCTGTGGGGAAGCTGGAGCTGGAGGCAATAGTATATCCACCAGGTATGAACGTGAGCATCATGACCAAGTCTGGTTTGATATATCCCACGCATTTCGTTCGCGTCGTTGTTGAGGCTCGCTGGTTGAGGGACGGGATACTTGGAACTCGTCACATTACTGTTGTTTCGGACGATGTCTTGGAGCCCTACGGAAAAGATCTTCTAGCTGGCAGGAAGATCATAGATCAGCTTCGCGTTATGAGTGGTATACCATTGTATCCTGCGGAGAATGCCGGAGATAGTGGTCCTCGAGGATCATCACAACCTAGGACTTGTCCGTCTCTAGCAGGATTACCAGGTAAGCTTTCCATCCTTCAATGGGCTAGATATCTTCTAAAAACGAACAGAATACTGGCAAGGTATCGACGACGACACGGGACAGTCTCGCGATACTTCTGACTATCCTCCATCGGCCCATGGGACACCGTCTCAATTCACACAGAGCAATAGTGGTCTGATCTCTTCGACATCAACGAACAACGCACCACCACAATCGACTTCTCTAAGTTGCTTCTCTGATTCCACCTATAGTACATCAGCTGTTGATGGCGGCGCCTCCCATCCCTGGGAGAAGCTCCAAGATGAGGGCGCTCAGGAGCAGCTCAATCCTGCAGAAGGCGGATTACTTGAAACGACCTTGAAGAGATCCCAGGAGCTGTCAGAACTTTACGGGAAAGGTTCTCAGACGACGCATTCCTCAAGAAGTCACATAGCCACGCATGGATCATCAGTCATCGATGATGGAAGCACAGATACTTACTCTCCTACGATCAGCCGCTGTGGTTCCGGATGCCTCATGGACTTCGATGCAATTCAAGAATCTGATTTTGGCGATGGTCAATCGACGCCTTTTGCCTACCTAGGACAGATTCAGCCTCCAAGAGTGTACGAAGACCCTGAGACCACCATGAGCTCTGCATTTCGGAGCGATTTCGTCTCAGAGGACTCCTCTTCCGCGTTCCAAGACATAGTGGCCTGGGATTTCTTGCCTTCTCATTCTCAGTCACAGGCCCAGACTAACTGTCACTTGAATCTCGCCCAAGTCACATCCCCTGTGCCACAGGTTCGTCTGGAACCGATCAGTGGAGAGTCCGAAGACGCTGATCTGCCGTCGACCTATTTCTTAGACGTGGGCGGCTTCTTGAGTCCTTGAGTTGCCTAACCTGCGTCTCATTGAAGATTAAATACGTTTCTACTTTGCAAACCCTGGGCAAATGGGCTTGCAAATCTCATAGTTCAGCTACGACGAAGATCTTACTTGGCATCTCGACTAAGCGAGAGGCTTCTGTCTACGCTGTCACGAGCATGTACAGAGTGGCACAACACGAAGATTGTCTACAGTTGTTGACCAGCAGTGCAGTTTCTCTTTTGTTCTTCTTACGGGTCTTTCATCTTTCTCTTTGATCTCGTTGTATATTCAACATTATGCACGAGAAGTATACGAAACAGCAGTACTTTTGTATGTAATGCTGGCTCTTTAGGACGGTTGAGACTTCCTGGTCATTTGTTTTCGAGCTGTGCTAGTGTGAGTGTGGATCTAAGACGAAGATATTGTTTTTATCTCCTAGTATGACATAATATGTAGTGATCCCACTGCAATAGAGGTCCATTTGACCATGTATCCCTTCCATGTCTAGTAATGCTCCACAATGCCAGCTTCGACGTCAGCTTAAACCTTTCGTAATGTACGACAATATACCTCATGCGTGTATTGGTGCCAGTGCTTAAGATAGGCTGAGAAGTACCAAGATTCAAACTTCCGTCAAGATCTTGATGATAGAGAGTTGCTCGTATAACTATAACTACAATTTAAGTGTATCACTTAGAATGCTTGTCCAGAAGAGCTTTTGGATGGCGTTTACATCGTCGACTCATTAGACGGTCTCTGCTTGTCTCTTACTCTAATCTTGACGGAGAATGAGACGGGAAAGACGCTGAGCTATTTATATGTGTATGATTGAAGATAGTAATCCGATCTCGGCTCATCAAGCCGCGCAGCACCAACCTTGTCTAGAATGAAAAGATATCCAATTGTCCCAAATTTGCAATTATAAGCCACTACTTGCGAGCTTTTGTCCTTTCCTATATGGATACGCTATCAGCCTATGATAATGTACTCCCACTGCCATTTAGCCACAAATGGAGGACAGTTAACGAATCGTTGAGGAAACGATTTATGTGGCTAGCTAGTGAATATCTCTTCAAAGGGAAGAAATCATTGCTCAGTTTCATGCCCGAGGTCGAGAAGCAGTTCTTATGTTGTTTCAGGCCCGTTTCCTGATGATTTGGACCACTGAGAGCAAGTTTACTCTGAGCAGCTTGTGTCAGTATCACATCATTTTAAAATCATTCAATGCAAGTTGTAGAAACAATAAGTAAGTTATCATGTTATGCCCAAAAACTCCACTCGCTATTGATCTGTCAGCCAATACATATTTCCTGCCACTTAGATTCATTCGGGAATCGATAAGCTCCCAAACCTCTCGCGTCACCACGTTGCGCGTCAAATCACTTTTGAAAAGATCTCCAAGTGGAAGGAGGTATTGTTTGGTTCCGCGTACGAGAGTTTCTAACCGTAGAAGACTTTGGCATATTCAAGTCGCCCTTCTTCGAGATTTGGATATACCTGGGGGCCGCTGTCAACGCGTTTCGTAGCAGCACAGCAAATTTATTATTCTCGAACTTGCGGGAATAAATCGTAAAGCTTGAAACACTGATTTAGACTATATGAATGCGCTGTCAAATGATGAAAATGTCCTCCCACTGACACTTAGCTACAAATGGAGGGAAATCCCAGAATTGATTAGGCAACTCTTGCCGTGAAAGGAGATGCTCTGGGGTGCTGGTGAAAAACCTTTCAAAGGGAAGAAGCCATTTCTCCGTTCCATGCGCGAGGTCGAGGAGCAGGCTGAAAACAGTTTCAAGCCCGTTTGCGGAAGGCTCTTGTAAACCAGTCAGACCGAGAACGTCTTCAAAGACTCCCACACCCGGCATAGCGTAAGATCCGTACTGCTGTAATGACTGATCAGACAACCCCAATACAGACCACATACATAGAAACTGACTTGCCCAAGGAGCTCCTTCATCTGGCTTCCGATCATCCCGAAAAGACTCCGACTCAATGTCTAACAATTGGCGGAAGAACAACAAAATTGGTTGATACAACACTGGATACACAGCTATGCGTTCATCTGATACAGCGCTTCTGTGGTCTTCCAAAATCATGCGGTAACTATCGACTAAGGAGAATAAGTTTTGCCCCAATGATAGCTTCAGAAACGTTTCTGACCGAGACCTTGTATCAACGCTGCAGCTCCAAGCGCCTCCTGACATGTGACCCAACGTAATCAGAAAGTGATTGACTGAAGTGTTAGTATAAAATCCAGGTTTCCACGGTGGGACTCGTTTGTAATGCGGCATTGGTAGGATTGCGTCGCCATTCTCGTTGCAAGTTGTTCCCCAAATCCAGCATGCCTGTACTAGGAATCTTGGGTCTTCCAGCCAATTAACTGAGTTACGTTCAAATCTGATCGAGTCCCGGTAGCCTGTTGAAATGTGTGGACTATCGTATTTCGGCATGTGCCAGCCCACACCTAACTCTTTTGGAACTTCAGGCGAGTTGACGAATCCGTTGAATGGAGAGCCGGCAAGCTCTCTATCGTTTGGAATGCGCGAAAGCTCAGTCTTTTCTGAGAAGCTGGTTGGGGCGTTGCCGGGCGCACTTTTGACAACGAAATCTTTGTGCAATGACTTGATGCGGTCGCAAGTTTCTTTGATCCTCATCCACATCCAAGACTGCAGCCAAAAGTTCGGATCGTTGTACCCTAGTACCGTATTCCAAGCTGAAATCATCACAAGTGCCTCCTTTCCGAGACAATTCAGAAGAAGATGACTAAAGTCGACGCTCGGCGGTTCGCAGATACCAACAAGGGAGTATAGTCTCGAGTTTTCTTGTTGTCGAAGGATCATCAAATGCTGCTGCAGACCAGCAATAATAAAGACCTTGTCTGTTCTCCTCGCCCACGGTGCAGCCACCAGTCCAGCCTCTCTCTCATGTAGAGGAGTAAACGGCTCGTAGTTAATGCCCTTAATAACACCAGGAGGTCCAAGCAACGCAGTATCGCTGAGCGAACAGTCGCTCAAGCAAAAAGGTGAAAATCCCTTCATGATCAGCGATCCATTTCGATGAAGCCGCAACTCAGTCGACCCCAGGGGACGTTCGACCCGAGGACAAAATTGGGGGGTTGAGTCATATGTATCCAGGTCTGGTTCTCCCATACTGTAAACGTATGGCAAGTACGCAACAGAGTGCGAAACGGGTACTTCAGTCACCAATCCCCAATTGACGGACCATGACGGCATATTTCCCGAAGCGGCCGGGTTTGCTAAAGCTAAGATTTTCCACCAAGACTGGGGATTCTCTCGTAGAATGAATGCTGTGAAGCCACTGAAAACCTGTGCCACATTCAACGAGTAGTCGACGACTAACCCAGCTTGAGTGGAACCCATGAACAAGCCGAACAAAGCGAAGACTTTGTCTCGTGGGTCTGATGCCCGACATCTTAAGGTCGCAAAAAAACTTGAATGAGCTCGTCTAGATGTCTTAGCCTTGGCTGAGAAAACAGGACGAGCCAAGGATGCGTTCGGTGAAGTTGAGCAAGGCTTTTTCTCGTGGCCTCGGAATACCCCAGGAATCTGTTGCCTGAAGCATCGACAACCACGAAATCTTGCCACCTCATTCCTCGTGATCCACAGATGACCCAAGCAGACCTCGCCGATGGTATTTCTTGGATGATCCAAGTGCGGGTGAAGTACGGTCGATGACTCAAATCCGTGTTCAAGTCAAGGGTATTACCGTGGTTTTCGTACTTCCATGGAATAGTAGACTCTCGACCGTCATCTTCTGCGTTTTCTCCGAGGTATACAATGACTCTTTTGGCGGTTGCATATATGTATTGCATGATGCCCACCTGATGAGACCTCTCTTGTACATTTTGCTGGTCGATACAAATAGCATCAACCCACAGGTCCCTGCTCCACCCGGAGAAACGCAGACGACGGAGGGCGTTGGCACAGTTGACTGTGATACGCAGGATGTCGTAACGATCTCCGATGTATATCGGCTGCGACAAGGAAGTATCCCCATTGGAATCTGCCCAAGTATATGACAACGCCTCATATTCTGGCCTGAACTGTAGATCCACGGTTCGTATTGTACAGCGTATTGGGTCGTTATATTTTCCAGGAAGGAGTCGGAGAATGCGGATCTTTCGCGCGTACAGGGGTTCGTATGAGGACATCTCCGCCGGTGTAGTTGTGTGATTTCCGACATTAGTTGCGGCAGGTGTTTGCCTCTCTACAGACACCTCGCCCGCAGCATGGTCGTCGGGCTTGCTGCGTTCCATTGTTCCATTGAAGCATTGTTGTCGGGAACATCCTCGACGAACGGCAAAGAAGCCGGCCAACGAAGCTCGAACCTCGCTTGTTGCGGCGTCTCGGGCGGTTTACTGGCAGCACTCGCAGATGAAGCGGCATCGATTGTCCCAACCTCTCCGCAGTTGAGGCACGACGGCGCTCCGATGTCGTCGAGGAACATGACATCCGGTCGGCGGCAGGTAGAACTGTGCCAGTTGATCATCTTGACCTGAAGGTGAGCAGGAATAGGCTTGGGCAGATGTTGAGCGAGATCAGGGATGAATTGGACGAGATGCGGTTGAGAGACCAGAGCTGTCAGAAGGCATATCAAATCAGGCTGTAAGTACGACCATCCCCACGAGTGGCTATGCCTGTCTGCCTGACAAGTTATCCAATCATCGTGGCTGACTCCGCCGCATGCTGCCCAATGGAAGATGGGCTCCCCTGGGCATGCATGTGGGCGGCCACGTACGGGACTGCTGTAATCTCGAGCCTGATCAGTCTGCAATACATCTTTCGTCGGCTTCTAACACCATTCTGTGAGTGGTTCAAAGCCATGGTTTAGGTATGCTTATCTCTCAGGTTGCTAAGCAGGTGGGATATTGAATCCTGATCTCATTTCATCGCCTTAATCGATTACGGAGCGCCGAGGATATCAAGCCTAGAAAAAGTCCATCCCTTCCTCAATGCTTTTTACGACTGCTTCTTTAAAATGAAACTCCCTCGCCCATTTACTTTAAGCAAAACCAAAGCCCTGCGCATTCTCCAATGCCATAGCAAGCCTCTCTCTCAGGACCTCCTTGTCTTTGTACTCTGGCAGCAGTAATGTGCCGTAACATGTGTACGCTGTGGGCAAATGTCCGCCCTCGCCCTCCTCCTCGCCGTTCCTCTGCACGACAAATTGCAGATTCTTCATGCCTCCCACCGGGACACGGTCCGACGCCGTGACGAACTCTAGCAGCTTTCTCTTCATCTTCTCATCGTAGCGCTTAACGATCGACCAAAAGTCGCGGACGCTGCGGTGGCTATTGTCCCAGCCGACATATCTAGCGTAACGGCGCAACTCGCTAACGTCAATCTCCTGGACACCCTCAACGAGTGACTGGAGAAGTGACGGCGTCAACAATTGTAGTGCCTTCGAGTGTAGGCAAGCGCGGAAGCCACGCTCAAACGCCTTATATTGTGGACGAACAGATACGTCTGTGAGATATCTGATATAGTCGCTCACGTAGGCGTTTCTGTTTTCGTTGGTGACCAGTGGGGCGTCCTCAGGATTTTCGCTTGTGAGTGATTTCCTCGCGGTTGCGTCAAACTGCGGCCAGCTGCTAGTCTTAGCGTCCATCTCTCGTGACACAGGCTGTCCAAACATGGATACCGAGAACTCGTATGTGCGTGCGAAGATGTCCTCCACCGTGCCATTGCTCTCGTCCCACTCCAAAAGAGTTGTGAGGCCCATAGCAAGGTCTGGCCAGCCATCGGCGATGTGATACAACTCGTCGACGGGCTCGCCCAGAAGCTTGCGGTAAAGAACCTTGGGAAAGGTGATTGGGAGCGTCAGACCGTTATACACAGCCAGTGACATGAGCAAGCCAAGGATCTCGAACTTCCAGACAGGTACGATGGAGCCGGGGACGAACCAGGCCATACGCGTTCGCTCGTCGACCGTGAAGGCGCCGTAGTCCGGGTTGAGACACTCGGCCACCGCAAGTCTAAAGAACTCCTGCTGGACTCCGCCAGAATCAAAACCCTCCTCACCACCCTCCTCACCGAGATGAATTTTCAACGGCCTGTGGAGCTCTCGGTCCTCGCGTTGCCATAACTGATCGAATGCGTCTCTGATGACATGCCTTCGGCTAATCTCGAGAATCAAGTACTTTGAAGACGCTGTCTTGAGGAGATCCTGCAAAACCAATTTGTGATGAGGATTGGTGATGAGACCGCCAGGCGCAACAATCGCCTTCATCCTCGTCTGGAGAGAACTTGACTCCTCATAGCTTCGGCTCATCTTTGAGAAGTTGATTGACCGGAAATAAGAGACAAGTGTGGATGGGTCGAAGATGAAGGGAAAGTCCAGAAGGTGCTTCTTCTGCCTGTGAGAGGTGTGAGAGAGCCAGGCAACCGGCATGTTGATTGAGTCCAGCCTGTCGGCGAAATAGTCCACTCGGAAGTGGGCGTCACCTATGAGAAGGGACTGCCGTTTTTGGTCTGTCAAAAGTTAGCAGCAATACTTACGTTGATGCAGCACATTTCACTTACACATGGCCGCAATAAGCGACAAGGCTCCACCAAACGAGCCATCGCAAGAGATTTCCGGCTTCCCATCCCACTCCTGAAGCAACACGGTCTTGGCCCAGTCCAAAAGCAGAGTAGAAACTCTGGTCTCGTGTCCAGCTCGGTCAAGCTGTTCCAGCTCGGGATTTGATGCCAAGTCTCCGTTGAGAGAATCCAACTGCGTAAGGAGAGGTCGCAGTGCATGCAGCTCCTGCTCATCGTCATCAATGTCATCATCCTGAGCAACCATTTCTGCGAAACATTTCCGAGCCGAGATCGCTGCGAACAATCGCCTAGCTAGCCGTAAAGCAAGATCATTTGAGAAGGCATCATCGTAGAGAAGGCAAAGCCAAGCTGGTTGCCGTGCCAGAGCACCACTTCCAGCTAAAGTAAGGCCATTGGATCGGATACGAGACATGTCAAAGAGTGTCCTTGAATCAGTGATCAACGGAGCTGCCGCAACCAGGGCATGTAAGCAGATTGACAATAGCTGACCCGCTTCCGCGTTGGCGAGCGATCGCTCACGACGAAAGACTCTTGTGGTAGGAGAACGAAGGGATTGAAGCGATTTTGGTGCCCCAAAGAGACTACCTGCGGCCAGCCATAAACTGTGGAAGACGAGACTGGGAGCAACGCGGGTAAGTCGCAACATGCAGTACCAGATGGTATGAGAGTCTAGAAGTTCATCGTCCTTGACGAAGGATGAGACGAGGCTTTGCGGGTCGCTGAGGATGTTGAATAGGGTCTGCTCGATGAACAACTTCCACTGCCTCCGCAGTCGCTTTGGGTATTTGCCCCGCGATGTCCGTTTCCTTTGCATTTTTGGACGATCCTTAAGTCCGGAATATGTGCTGGTGATCTTGGCAGGATCCAGAAGGTGTATTTCTGACGTGCCGTCGTCTTGAAGAATATCGCATAACAGATCGACAACCTCTACATTCAAAGACGTCAAGGATTGCGGGAGCAGGCTATCGGCCATCGACATCTCGACAGGCTCTTCAATCTTCCTAGAGTCGTCGGCAGGGACCTCAGCACTAACTGGCTCGGTTTGAGGGGGAATTTCGGACTCGGCTTTTGGTGCCTCAGAGGGAACGCCGTTAGTCGTAGCCGGCTTGGATATTGATTCTGGTTCCTGAACAAGCATAACCGGACGGTTCTGTGGTGGGACGTTGTCGAAGAAGGACGGCGTTGAGGGAATCTCCGGGATAGCGTACGGATTGATGTGTGGTGCTTTTGGCGGCCTAGTTGGCTTCTCATGTTGACTACCATTTATCCGAGGAGACATTAGACCCGAGGTGACATCCTCCGAATACGACGACGTCGGGTACGGTTCGAGAGACAGTTTTCTTTTCGGTTTTGAATTGGCACGCACTCTTGCGCTCGAGCTCCTCTTAGGTTTGCCTGGTCGCGAGTTGGGTATGGTTGGATTCGAAGCATGGAGCTTCTCGGAAGCCTGTTCCAGGGCGGCGTCTGGCCCTTGCTCTACCGTAGGCTCGGGCAAGTCGTTCTGATCCTTCGTATCGGCGTATATCACTGGCGATATTGAATGAATCGGTGTCGACTGTCCAGAAGGCTTCTGAGATCTGAAAAGCTCCTCCTTGCCAGGACTTGGCGCAGTGTCGGCCTCGAGCGCAGCAACCTTCTGGGACATGGCATCCAGGCCAGCTGGAGTAAGCCATTCCAGCATTTTGAAAGCAACGCTACCGAAAACATTGGCGGCGAAAGAGCGGTAGTCTTTGCTGATGGGTCGCTCGGTGACCTTGACGGGCAGTTGAGCAGTGCCGGTGGAGGAGTCGAAATGCGACCGTTCATTGTGGGCAGAGCCCGGGCGGCTGTTCCCCTCGGCGTCTATGGAAGCCTTGTTGGAGTTGCTACATTCGCCGTTCACACGAACAGCAGAGCCTGACTTCCGGCGACGGGGTTCTTTCGGTGTGGAGGGGCGTTTCGAGAATGGATCGGTAAACGCGGGGGCGGCGGGGTTTGGTGAGAATATCAGGGAGTTGACGGCGGCCGGTGGCTCCTTCGACGGCTTGAGGTTTGGGCACAGTCCTGTTTCTGGGTTGTCTTGGCTCGCCAAGTAGACAGCTAGTGTCCTCGCACTCGTGATGTTGTATCGTCTGATGGGGGCCTTGCCGGCGAGGCGCTTGCGACAGGAGAAGCAGGTTGACGTTGTACACGTCTTGGAGTCGCAGCCGTAGCGCAGCTGTAGGATGTATCTGTAGAGGACCTAGTAAGCTTGTGCACCATGGCAGGACAGCAGCAACGACTTTGGCGACTTACATCTCAACGAGGATCTGAAAGTTGTGGCGGCGACTGGCACGGTGGATGGCGTAGACACGCTTGGGATTCTCGATGTTCTGGACCATGTCCTTCAATTCGGGAGGCGCATCGGGAGGCAGGCGCGCAAACGGCGCGTCCTCCCACAGACCGGCAAGAACATCGGCATCGAAGTTGTTGTCGGGCTGGGCGCCCTGAGAAGGGCGACGCACGTCTCGCGTCATGTCATTCGGATCGCAGAAGCTTTCGGTTGATGCTGGAACAGGGAGCTTGGGGCGAGGGTGACGACGTAAGTAAGCGCAGAAGGGAGCGGCTGAGGAGGGTCGAGGAGGTGGTCGGAATACGCAGGCAGGCGTGGGAGGGGTGTTGTTCTGTCGTCGTTGTTGTTAATCTCTAATGATACAAAGATAGTACAAGCAGCAAGTGGCAGCTGGGAAAGGCGTTGACGATGGTGGATTTGTCTTGATTTCCATGAGGGATGGGCAGGCAAGGAAGACGGGCTAGACTGCCTGCCTTACTGTTCCCCGTGTGTGCTGGCGGGTGGACTGGGCACCGTACAGCCACGCCACGCAGCAGAGTGGTGGCACGGTGCGATTCGACGAGGAGAAGACACGGCTTCCGGGGTCCTTTCTGGAAGAGTGGAGCCGGAAGCACGGGAGCAGGCAATCAGAACGTGGAACATTCCGCAGAGGGTCTGAATTTAGCACCAACATTCCACGCCGGCCAGGTGCACCCCCCGTCCAAGTTGACGCAGTTGGGACCAACCGCGAACAAGGGCCCGGCCAGGTTCACTTTCTGACATCAGCCGCATGCTGCATATCTAGCCAGTTCTGTATATGAGTATCCGTACTTGAGGTACGCATTAAGGACCTTGGAGTTTGTCAAAATGCCCAACCGTTTGTTGCCTTCAAGTGCCGATATCTGGTACCCAAGCACATCAAGCAGCTTGGAGGGGTTCCTCCTGTCCTCATCAAACTTGAGTGGCCAACCCCGGTTTCCATGCCAGTCACTCTGCACATAATACGCTAACCGGTGCAACCGGTGTGCCAGTCTAGGTACGGAGTAATGGTTGGTGGCTTGGAATGAATTTGGTGACGCAGGCGGGGAACTCGAGGTTCGGCCTGGTCGGCGCCGTTTGCCTCCGACCCTTTTTTACTAATACCCGACTCACAGCTGCACCTGGGCGGGCTTGCACTGACAACTGCCGCCACTGCCAATAGTCCATGTATCAGTCATTCACGATGAAAAGTCCAAGGGCTACATGGAAATGAGTTTGTAAGTACATTGGCAATCTGCTCTTCTGCAGGTTCGAATGATGGCACGTAAACAGCATTTTATTAGCAAACAGCGAGAAAGGGTATGCAAATGAGAGGGGTAACTACGAAAGAGTATCAACTTATTTTGCATCTTGTTGTCTCTCGATGCAGGCTGCATTTGCATCTCTTGAATATTACCTCATACTTGGGAGAAAGACCTCACTACTGGATCCTCTATTACTAACAGCCCACTGTTTGTGTTCCATGCAAATGCAAAAGTTTAGTTCACCGTTTGCAAATCTCATCATCATCGAAACATGAGACTGGTCTTGACAGAGCATGCAGGATCAGGTTAGACCATGTCGATAAGGTGCCGCACCTTATCTTCAGACGGGCAGTGATGAGCACGAGCACAAGCACGAGCACAGTTCGCCCCTCGTCAGACTCACTCTTCCATCTGGATATGTCAGCCGGAGGAAAGAAAACGGTGCTGTACTTGTTCATATTCGCAGGTCCGGTGCACCTGGCTCTGCTGCAGAAAACAGGCGAAATCGCCCCCACTCTCCAGGGCAGCAACTGCCAGGAACGCGCTAAAGTTCAAGCCATCCCAGTGGCCCGACTTCTCAGATCAACCCAAGCCAGGGCTCTGGGCTGAAGTGACGTGCCTATCACCGCCCTCCAAACCCCCGCCTAACCCACTAAAGCCCTTGAGAATTTTCCCTTTTAAATTCATTTTCCCCTCCGTTGCCTCCGACACCCTTTACCCTTGGCCGCCCAATCTTCTGCCTCGACTTCTTCTTTTCTTGCGCGCACTTTGCAAAATCACATTTGCGTGCGCTCACTCCATATCGCAAAGGATCGATCAAAGAGTTGGGAACCGATTTCAATCATCAGAAAGACACAAAAACCTTTCCTGCACGCGACACTTCACCATGGAGGTGGCGAGCGTTGACGTCGCTGCCCTTGGTGCCTCTCCTGCCAATGGAGGGGCTACCGCAGCTTCGCACCCCTACACCTGCAACACCTGCGCCGTTGCCTACCGAAACATCGATCTCCAGAGAGGCCACATGAAGAGCGACTGGCAGTAAGTTGTCCTCATTTTCCCAGCTGGTTTGCTTCTTTTGTTGTTGCTGTTTGCTGTTTTCTCATCACCCCGCTATCCCGCCCAGACCAACTGACATCATCGTTGCAGTCGCTACAACCTCAAGCGTCGAGTCGCCTCCCTTCCTCCCATCGCCTCCGAGATCTTCAATGAGAAGGTCCTCCAGGCTCGCGCTGCGCAGAGCGCCGAGGCTGAGAAGGCCATGTTCGAGCGCACCTGCGAGGCCTGCCAGAAGTCCTACTCCAGCGAGAATGCCTTCCAGAACCATCTCACCAGCCAGAAGCACAAGGTCCGCGTTGCTGCCATCGCCCGTCGCAAGGGCCCCATTGCCGACGATGCCAGCTCCGTCATGAGCTCCACCTTCTCCCTTGGCGAGCCCATTGCTGTCGAGAAGGAGCTGGATTCCGAGGCCGAGGAGGAGTTCACTGCCGTTGTCGAGGGCCTGAAGAAGGCCAACATCGATGAGGCCAAGGACGAGCGCCCCTCTCCCGTCAAGCGCCCTTCGAACCCCCAACTATCGGCCCAGGGTCAGCACGCTGGCGAGGACGTCAACATGAACCGCGAGTCCGAGTCCGCCACCCCTGTTCCGTCCAAGCAGGAGATCGCCTGGTCCATCAAGTCCTGCCTCTTCTGCAACTACGAGTCGCCTTCCGTCCCCCTTAACGCTAACCACATGGAGCGTTTCCACGACATGTTCATTCCCGAGAAGCAGTACCTGGTCGATCTCGAGGGTCTGCTGCAGCACCTCCAGGAGCGCGTCCACGAGGGCCACCAGTGCTTGTACTGCTTCAAGACCAAGAAGACGGCTTTCGCTGTCCAAACTCACATGCGCGACAAGGGTCACTGCAAGATCCCCTATGATACCGAGGAGGTTCAGCTCGACATTGGTGATTTCTACGACTTCCGAAGCACTTACTCTGATGGTGGCGATTCAGACGACGAAGAGGAGGCTGATGAGAACGGCGGCGCGAAGCTGGGCTTGAAGCGCCCCACAAAGCTGGTCGGTGAAGACGGCGAGGAGCTTGAGGATGGAGCCGACGAGGGCTGGGAGACTGACAGCGACGCTTCATCGCTCGACTCTGAAGATCTTACGGCCTTCACCGCGGACGGCAAGTACGAGCAATTCGAGCGTTTGGATAAGCACCCTCACCACTCTCGCGACGATCCTCGTGCTCATCACCAAGTGGACGGCTGGCACTCTCACGCACACAAGCACACGCGTGCCGTGTTCTACGACGACTACGAGCTGCACCTCCCGTCTGGCAAGTCGGTCGGTCACCGTGCCCACAACCGTTACTTCCGCCAGAACTTGAACAACTACCCGACTCCCGAGGAGCGTGCTGAGCGTGAGCGCCTGGCGATTGAGGCTGGCTCCGGTGACGAGATGGATATCGACGGCAAGGAGGTGGCGACTAATGGCAACCCCAAGTCTCGCAACGCCCGTGCTATTGCTCGCAGAGACGCTGCGGGTATGACTGGCGTCTCCGACCACGCAAAGCGGGTCGCCAAGGAGGAGGCTTCCAGAGGACGCAGCGCCGCCACTCGTTATGAGAAGAGAAGAGACTACAAGGTCAGCGAGAAGAACAACAACCAGAAGAACTTCTACTACCGCTACCAGGCCGGTGGTTAGACGACTCGCCGTTGGATTGGAGGGCGTTGCACGGGTTGTTTTCTTGCTTTCTGGGATTTTGCCAAGCCAACACGGGAGTTGGTATGCATGATGAGGCTTTGATTAACCATGCATAACGAAGGTAGACAAAATAGAGGCCATTGAAGCCGAAAGTACGGGTATCGTCCCTGTGAAAAAGTGCCTTATTTCTCTGTGTCTGCGCGACTACATACTCCAGTTGGGGACAATAGTAGAAGGGACCAAAGGCAGGGGTGACAACGACGACGGACGATCATGACGGACGACGATGAGAATGGACAACAGTTCTAAATAAACAGAGTCATAGACGTACAGGAAAAGAAGTCGCTCAAAAACAGAAAACATCGGTCGTCTCCTGTGAAATGCGCATCATATGTAGTGGCCTAAGCGGAGTGAATAGATATGCAGATGCAGATATTGAGACGTCAAAATTGCATACATGCATAATTCTAGAAATTCAATCTAGTACTCCAACAATGGCTTTCATCCGACCATTGTCTTGATTGATCTCATCCTGATCCAACATTTCCTGGATTTAATAATCAAAAGTTATGAGGTCAGTCGCAGGAGCGCGGCGTCTTGCATCGAGGCCTGCCGCGCAAAGTTTGCAGAGACGCCGAGTCATCGAAGACAGGGCGCCTACCAGCGCTCCCGCGCGGCCTTCACGGTTTCGCCAAGACTCGCCTTCATATCGCAGTGGCGCAGACAGCGATGGGAGAAGGCATCGTGGGTTTAGTGAAGACTCTGAGAGGTCGCGCTTTCAGGGCGCGCGTGATGGACGATTTCAGGGCCCGCGCGATGGACCATCGACTCGTATGAACCGCCCAGACCCCAGGAGTAGTCGGTATGGTTCGCGAGACGAGCGGCGACCGCAGGATCTGGGAAATCGGCAGAGGAAGCCGTCGAATACCCCCGCCGAAGTCCCTGAAATCTTCGTATCCCAGGAGGAACTGGACAAGATCAGCAAGCCCCAAGTCATTTGGGAATCGAACACAATGTACTATGTTCCCCCACCCCGCCTACCTCCAAAACCACAGCCGAAACCCACGAGGCCACAAAAGAAGAAGCTATCCGCGACGCCGTCATCTGAAGACGTCAGGTCGGCCATCCTCGGCTTCTCTCCAGACGTCGCCGCCACACCTCCAGCCTCCACCATCACCACCACCACAGACACCCCAACGGAGAGCGGCACAATCACCACCGCCACCAGACTCTCCGCCGCCCACTCCGACGCAACCACCTTCTTCCGCACGCCCCCGGCCTCCTTCCTCTACTCGGCCCAGTTCTGGAAACAGCACCCGCTCAACACAACCACCCCGGAGCTCTGCATCGTCGGCGCCTCCAACTGCGGCAAGTCCTCCTTCGTCAACGCCCTCACCGGCGCCGCCGCCGAGCTGGCCAAGGAAAGCTGGAAGCCCGGCAAGACGGTGACCATGAACGCCTACGGCGTCGGCAAACCCCCGACGCACGCGCGGAAAGTCACGCCCGACGAGAAGACGTCCAACGCCGCGCGGCAGCACGCGCTCGTCCTCGTCGACACGCCGGGGTACGGGCACGCCAGCCGCAGGGAGTGGGGCGAGCAGATCACGCAGTACGTGAACAAGCGCACCATGCTCTGCGGCGTGGTGCTCCTCCTCTCGGCGGAGAAGAAGGTCGGCGCGCAGGACGAGGCGGTCATGGCGCTGCTGGCGGCGAGCGGGCGGCCGGTGGTCGTGGTGTTCACCAAGCTGGACAAGGTGCTGCGCGGGCGGGACAAGAAGAAGGACGGCGGGATCGTGCGGCGGTTCGCGGAGGTGGAGCGGTGTTTTGGGAGGCTGCACGGCGGGCTGTGGGTGCCGAGGGTGCATCTTACCGCGGCCAAGATGGAGAGGGTGCAGGGCGGGGTGAACTTTGCGGTGAATGCGGCGGGGATGGCGGGCGTGAGGATGGAGATTTTGGAGATGCTTGGGTTGAGGCGGGCTGTTGCTGCGCCGAAGGTCAAGAAGGAGGAGAAGACGGTGATGGAAAAGAAGGAGATTGTGGCAGAAAAGGAGACGGTGGAGGAGAAGCGGGTCGCAGAGCCCGGGAAAGCAATGGAGAGTGATCCCAAGGCGTGGTCTGGGAAGCCCGTCTCTTTTGAAGAGCTGGAGGAGAAGTTTGGAGACTGGAACTCATGAGTTGTCATGTTTGTATGATAGTGTGTAGGAGCTCGTATGGATTAGATACCCTCTAGAAGACATGCAACTCATTTTTTGAACCCAGGGGATAGAGCATCTATCATGTCTACGATGCGTTGGCAAATGGCTGGCTGTAGCAAGGAGCAAATAATGAAGCATATTGTACGAGCTCCTTCATATGGGTATTCTAGCTAATTAACACACCGTGGATCATCCTTCCTTCGAAACCCGTCCAGAACTCCGCCCATTGCAGAAAGAAAGTCAAGGTAGTGACTTATATAATACAGTGTTGCAGCCCGTCGCCCATCCATCAAACCTTCTCGGTCTCCTTTTCTTGCCCCGCCGTCGCAGCGGTGGCCGCCGATGCAGTCGAACGCGCGGTTCCGGGCCTACTAAGCGTCCTACGGAGCTTCTTCGCATTCTTCGACTCGAACAGACTCTTCACCCTCCGCAAGCGAGCCCACCGCTCCTTGTCCTTTGCGTCTCGGGATTTCTCGTCGTCTTCACCAGCTGGTTCCGTAGCCGCACTGGGGGAATCGTATGGTCCGCCCGGGGTCGTAGGTGCACCGCCGCCTTTACGAACAGGTGTAGATGGTACCGACGCGCCTCTATTGTGCCACGACTTATTCTTCGGGCGGTCGTCGAGAGCTCCGCGTAGGTAGGCGTCGTTCTTAAGCACCTGTGCCAAGCACTTCCACGCCGCCATGTCCGACTCAGATCCGGGCTTGGCGGAGCCGAGTCGTTGTGCGACCGGGTTCTTCCAGGGGCAGAAAAAGCGATGCTCTCTAATAAGGTCGAGGTGATCCATTGGTGCGGGGACGAGAACTTCACCCTCAGCGCTCACTTCTTTACTCTTGAACATCCACAAGCCAAGCCTTCGCAGGCATGTGTGACACGAGGCAGAGTTTGGTACCGCCCCAATACGAGGGTTTGTGAGACCCTGCCAGCCCGTCATGGCCAGGGCGAGAGCGACCTTATTCGGTCGCTTTGGGTCTGGCGAATCTTTGGCGGGCGGCGGGTTTGTGAAGAAATCCTCTGGCAGTTGAGCAAGAACATTGTCGATGTCCAAGCCCTCGGGAAGTCTCAGGTTGAACTCGTACGGCAGGAACGATTTCCTGGCGCAGAGTTCGTCATATCTCTGTCGCAGCGCCTCCATGCTTAGCTTAGCGTTGGTAAGCGACAACCGCAGCAATGAATCTACACATGTTAGTCGAGAGTCCCACCCGGCATCTGCAAAGACTTACCTTCGCATCCCCGTCTCCTCCAAAGACACTGATCAAGATGTGCCGTGACAAGCAATTCCGAGTACTTCTCCACCAAGGCTTCCTCTGCTTTACCAATCAGTTTAAATACCGGAGTTCAGCAAGGGATATCGTGGACCTACCAACGTCGGATGCGACCAGTACTGGTACTTCCTTGCCGTCGACCTCGCGCTTGTTAAGCTTGACGACGAGCTCCTTGTTGCAGAGTGAACAGCGCACACGATCCTTTCCCTGACACACCCAACCCCTCTTCGCCCATTCGATCTCGTTGACCCTGTCTGGCTTTGGTGTCCAGTCCGTAATCTCTTGGAAGCTCGCTAGTCTTTTGAGGAGTTCGTTTCGATCGGTCGGAGCGTACTTTGACGAGACCTGGACGACTGTCTCCTTGGAGTTGGGCGTCCACTTCTTCAGGACGACATTCGAAACCTTTGTCGCGGCGACGCCGGTTGTGGTGTTCTTGATGGTGGCCTTCTCTGTCAGAGCCTGCAAGCGCCGGCGCTTCAGAAGGATGTCCTCTTCAATCGACATGGTCGTCTTGGCGTTAGGATTCGTACTCGTGTTCGTCGTGTTCGAGGTGCTCGCGGTCGAGGTCGGCAGGGACGTCGTCGAGGGGCGAGGAGATTCGGCCGGTAGACTGGAAAAGTCATCGCTGGACTTGGTCGACGTCGAGGACCTGCCCATCCCCTGGATCAGGGCATTGAATTTTCGTTTGGTAGCGTTCATCTTGAGTCAGTGGTTCGATGTGAGAGCGGCTGTCGGCGTATGTGTCGGTTGTGTTTTAGAATCGGACAGCCGACGGCGCAGATGGAGATGACGAGATGGATGAAGTCGACCACAGAACAATCGGGCAAGGTTGCGAGAAGGACAATTCTAACTCTCTAGTGTTCAAACGAAGGCTCAGTCGTCATTTGTGTAGTGTTGCACTATGAAACGGGCCCCAAGAATAGGACAAGACGGCGCTTTGTGGCTAGTCGCAGAGGTAGCCGCCCACCTTGAAAGTCAACAAACGGCTGTTGCTGATCGGGCAATGAGCTTGCACCCCTGTCGCGTGGCACGCTAAGGAGGGGAGCAACCAACAGGCAACTGAGGTTTGAACCAATGAAGTCCTAAGTACATATATCCTTGTATCGAGGCTCACGATAAGATAAGAACTTTTTAGGATGAAAAAAAAAGTCGCGGGGCAGGGGTGACGGACCGGGACAAGGAAGGCGCAAAAAATTTGGAGCGCCGACTCGCCGACATCCACAGAAATTTTCCCAGGTGAAGACCGCCGCTGTCAGTTCCATCCCTCACCGAGGAACTTGCTTTGCGAATACAGACTCAATTGCAGCTTTTTTGGGGCTACGCCACACCACCAACCCTCCCACGAACCCGACGCACATGTCAGCCTCTGGTCCTCCCTCTTGGCTTTTCTCAAACAACTCTTCCAAAGCCAACGCCACGCCTGCGACTACTCCCGTCACCGCAACACCCCAAACCCAAGACAAGATGGTCAAGAAGGACAAGAAGGGCAGCAAGGCCGCCGCCGCGCCCGCCAAGCAGTCGCCTCCCGACCAATTGATGGACCTCGTCGACGCCTTCCTCTCCGAGAACGCCTTCACCTCCGCCCACCAGGCCTTCCAGAAGCAGCGCACTAAGAGCGGATGGAAGCCCTCCAAGAAGCAGGCTGCCAGCCCCAGTCTGGTCGCCGTCTTCCAGTCCTGGCAGTCCACCGTCAAGGCCCCCGCGGTCAAGAAGGACGACAGCAGCGATTCCAGCTCCAGCTCCGATAGTAGTGACGAGGAGGATGTGGACATGGCTGACGCCGGCGCCGAGAGCGACAGCTCCAGCTCAAGCAGCTCCAGCAGCTCCAGCTCTAGCAGCGACTCGAGCAGCGAGGACAGCGACAGCGAGGACGAGAAGCCCGCGCCCAAGAAGGTGCTGAAGCGCAAGGCTCCCGAGTCTGACAGCGACAGCAGCAGCAGCGAGAGCAGCAGCGATAGCGACTCTGACAGCTCCTCCGACTCCAGCTCCGAAGATGAGGCCCCCAAGGCCAAGAAGCAAAAGACAAAAGCTTCCAGCAGCAGCTCTTCTGACTCCGATTCTTCTTCCTCCAGCTCCAGCGAGGAGTCTTCTTCTGACGAATCTTCCGATTCGGACTCTTCCGACTCCGACTCTGACTCCGACGGCTCTACGGCCGCCAAGGTGCCACTCCCCGAATCCGACTCCGACTCCTCCTCTTCCGAGTCTGAGTCTGAGTCCGAAGATGACAAGAAGGTGAAGAAGAACAAGAAGGCGGCGGGAAAGACGAAGGAAGCGGACTCGGCCTCCAACTCGTCCGTGACTCTGGATAAGACCTCGCCCGAAGTTAACAGCGCCACCGACCCCCCTCTGCCTCCCGACCCCGTCGCTTTCCGCGCGCAGAACAACCGTGGCAAGAACGCCAACGGCAAGAAGGTCCCCAACAAGCCCTTCTCTCGCATCCCCGACGAGGTCTTCATCGACCCCCGCTTCGCCAGCAACGAGTACGTCCCCAACGACTACTCCAACCGCGCCCACGAGGACCTCATCGTCACCAAGGGCAAGGGCTTCACCAAGGAGAAGAACAAGAAGAAGCGCGGCAGCTACCGTGGTGGTATGATCGACATCACCAGCAAGAAGGGCGTCAAGTTTGACTTCTAAGTCTGCTAGCGACCCAGCGTTTACATCTGCTCTTTTGGCCCAGGAGTTTTGGAATCCCCCAAAATAACGTTTTTCGGTTCATCGTTGTGAAGAGATGGGGTATTAAAGGGGGTTGTGGTTGGTATGATTTAGCAGTTTCAATGTTAGCATCGCACTTCCGGACAAGAAGTTGCTTTTTTTTCTCCCCACTAAGAAGACAAAAGAGCTTGGTACGCGAGATAATCATGATTAGAGCCGGCGTCGACTTTTGCGAGTGGTGCCGTGTAAATAGAATCAAAGTTCTGTCACATTTCTCAGCAGTATTCAGTTCGTGTGTACACGCGTTCCCAGCATATGTTCCCATAGCCGTAGTGTCAGACGGATTTGCTTTCGAAACGACCAGCTACGTCTCTGTTGAAAACTTATCCATCGAAGCCTTTGTGAGATCGCTTCCAGTTGAGACACGTCCAAGAAGCTATCAAAGGATCTTCCTACCACGGGCATGTACATCCTAAACCCAGATCCATCCGGCGGCCACTTCCAACACTTAGGACAAGAGCGATCACAAGCCGTCCGACCATTGCCTAACTCAACAGCCGGCCAGGTTGAAGCGGCCTTGCAGCCAGACAACGGAGCATGGCCAGAGACCGTCCCTTGATGAAATACTCGCTGTGGATTTCAAGGTATCGCTAGAACAGTACTGCTTAGCTTCAATCATGCCTCCCACCCGTGAACGCCTCGCAGAAACCCCTAAACGCCCTGGCAGCACCTTAACTAGAGCCTCACTTCTTGGCTCTTCGCTTGCCCTTCTTCTCAGGCACACTAACACTTCCCTCGGCAACCTCCCCAGCCTCAAGCTTGCCCTCGCTCTCCAGCTCCTTGAGCTTCTCCTGGCCAGAGATGAACATGGTCAGATCGCGATTCATCTCTTCTAAATCCGCAATCTGCGCCTTGTACTCGCCGTCCTTCTTCTTCAAGGCCTCGAGCTCGGTGTTGTTGTGCTCCACACGCTTCATCAGCCCCTGGGTGACTTCCTTTTCTTCTTGTAGAGCCTTGCCGAGGTTTCGTGCGAGTTCTTGCGACTTGGTGGCTTTGTTCCTATCCCTCTCTGCTTCCCTTTCTAGCTGTGGTATTACTTGTGTCTTCAGACGGTCGAGCTCCGTCTTGAGGGTAGCATTCTCCTCCAGCGCAGTTGATGCTTGTGCTGAAGCGGACTCTGCCGCCGCAGCGGCCTTTGATGCCTTGTCCGCTACCTTGCTGAGCATCTCCTCGAAATACACACGCTGTGACTCGAGTTGGCTGGTGAGAAGGTGCGTATACTCCAGGCCGATGTTGTCCAACTTTGCCCGGGGTACCACGTCCTCGTAGCCCCCTTCCGGCCGGTGGTGCTGTCCATTGCTACCCGGGAGCTCAACGACCTTTCCGTCGCCCTTGTCGCGGATAAGGCGATGAACCCAAGTATCGCCCGCGTAGTCCCAGACATGCTGCGTCTCAAGCTCGAGCGCGAAGCTGTGTGCCGTCTCCTTCCAGTGATCCTTTGCGTGACCACCTTTGTATCTACCGCAACCGACGTTTCCGCAAATGAGACAGATCCAGAGGTCGTCTGGTGAGTCGCATGAACTACATAGGTTTGATACGGAGGACCCAAACGGTTGAGTATACGGGTTCGACGGGTCGTAGGCGGTTTCCGGGTTCGTATGTCTGCAGACGGGACATCCTGAGCCCTTCCAGTTCTGGAGACAGTTGCAATGGAAGACATGCTGGCAGGGGATCGTCATGAGGCCGGTGGTATCATCCATACGCTCTAAGCACACCGGGCAAGTAGGCAACTCGACAAGGCTTGGTGTGGGAGGAGGGAAGGGTTTGAGGGTGCTCGATGCGGTGATGGAGGATGATGGTGTAAACGGATCGTGGTTGAGGTCGGGAAACGTGCGGTTTTCACTTGTTGGCGTCTCAAAAGTGATAGACTTAACGAACACGACGTGACAAACCTGGGCCTGGAACATGTTAGTACGACCGCCACGCCTCCTGTCATTATGACTACTGACCTCCATGCTGTTGAAGACCTTGCCGTCAAACTCCCTTTGCCACTTCCGTGCGCGCTCGCTGTTGCGGAACTTGAGGAGAACCAGATACCGGTTCATTCTGGCAGTCATGACCATCCGGTAATGGCTAATGTCGTCCCGCCATTTTTCGCCTACGTATCCTAAAAAGTCGCCTGGTGTGAGGTAGCTCGGTACTGCCGGTATGCAGAGTGTCGTGCAGTCTGTCTCCTTTACTCCGTCATCTTCTGAAGGGTCAAGACGTATCTCCGGCGTCTCCTCCTCCTCGCGGTAGAAGTGCACCACACCCCAGCCAACCTCCGTGTTCTTCGTCTCGAGTGGCACGTATTTCGCCTTCGTTGACATCCCCGCGAACGTCGGGCCTACGCCGAGCGCCGCCGAGGAGCTCGCTGCTTCTGCCGTCATTTGCTCTCGCTGACGCTCGTCGTGCAAGTCGATGCTCTGTATGCTCAGCTGCCCAAACCTCCAGTCTCTGACAGCCGTTTCAGGCCGTATCGCAGCGGACGATGGCGGAGGCGGGAAGCTCTGGGTGCGCGCTCTCCACTGCTTTTCGGTCAATCGTTCGAGGTTTCCACCGCTGTCCTCCTTTACAGGTGCTCTCGAGGGGCCGCAGTCAATCAGACCAGCGTTGCGGGAGGTATCATGCGCCTGTGTGTGTGATCGGTAGGTGTCGGCCGGAAGGGGGATTTCGTATGACTGCAACGGCGCGGGTTGCGGTCTGTGAACGTGGGATTTCTTTGCGGATTTCCTAGAATGTGTCGGAAGCTCGTCGAAGATGTCGATCCCTTTCGGCGGAAGCCAAACTTCTTTCACGGCCGTGGAAGTATGCGCCTTGCCTTTAGATTGGCTGTCTGTTGGGCTGGGAGTCGGATAGAGCTCGAATTTCAAGTGGTAAAAGAAAGACCGCATAGCCTTTCGCAACCTTGCGGGCTGAGGCAGTCTGTCCTGGTCTCTGCTGTCGTCTCCGGTACGGTCGTCTGCGGGTGCTGTCGTAGTCGCCGGTGTCAAAGTCGACTCGCGAATGATTCTCGAGTAGGAGAGACGTGTATTATGGAGGTAAACGAAGGTGTCCGCAAAGCAGTTTGGAAGGTTTGCTTAAGCTGCTCATAACAACAAGTGGATGGTGGGTGTATATTTCGGAGAAATAATTTAGGTGCGGGCAGGGTCTCTGTTGAAGGTGTTCGTTCCCCCACAATGGAACCCCACCGCGGGCACGGGTCCACTGGGCACGTCACTGATAAGGCGCCTGCGTTTCGCGGCCGAACCAAAGCGGTGCCGGACTGTCACTGCATGCGCTGTCCTTTTCATTTCAAGCAACGCAGAAAAGTTGGAGGTTCATTGTTGAAAACTATAGCGATGGCACCTAGAGATTATGGGCGACGATAGCAGGCGATACTACCTAGTAGACATAACAGATAACGATGGTAGACGACGGGGACGGACAATGGGGACGGAGAGCGGAGACGGAGGTTGACAATTGACGACGATTACGCACGGTGATAGACGATGACAAGAGCGGATACGACAACATAGCCAGCGGACAGCAACAGCAATCATAAAGTCATCACGAGAAGAAACAGTTATAGACTTCAATGGTCTGTATTGGCGCTCTTGAGCGCATGGTACCTGATTTATCAGGCCCGAACTAAGATATCATCATGCCAATGCCATAACCCATAACCCATGAACGCCGATGTTAACGAACGTAGCCTACTGGCCACCACGAAGACGAAGGACCAAGTGGAGGGTCGACTCCTTCTGAATGTTGTAGTCGGACAAGGTACGGCCGTCTTCCAACTGCTTGCCAGCGAAAATCAGGCGCTGCTGGTCGGGCGGGATACCCTCCTTATCTTGGATCTTGGACTTGACGTTGTCAATAGTGTCTGAAGACTCCACCTCCAACGTAATCGTCTTGCCGGTCAGGGTCTTGACAAAAATCTGCATGCCTCCACGGAGACGAAGGACCAAGTGGAGAGTAGACTCCTTCTGGATGTTGTAATCGGAGAGGGTGCGGCCGTCCTCGAGTTGCTTGCCGGCGAAAATGAGACGCTGCTGATCAGGGGGGATGCCCTCCTTGTCCTGAATCTTGGACTTAACGTTGTCGATGGTGTCGCTGGACTCGACCTCAAGAGTGATGGTCTTGCCGGTGAGGGTCTTGACGACTGGAAAAGGTTAGAACGATGCATGGCAGTAGATGGTAGAGGAATTCAATGACTTACAGATCTGCATACCACCACGGAGGCGGAGGACCAAGTGAAGGGTGGATTCCTTCTGGATGTTGTAATCAGAGAGGGTGCGGCCATCCTCAAGCTGCTTGCCAGCGAAAATGAGACGCTGCTGGTCGGGAGGAATGCCCTCCTTGTCCTGGATCTTGGACTTCACATTGTCGATGGTATCGCTAGACTCAACCTCGAGGGTGATCGTCTTGCCAGTGAGGGTCTTGACGAAGATCTGCATGATGGCGACTTCTGAGAGACTGTAGTGTGGTGTAGTTGATGATTGATGTGGAGGTTGTCACTGATGGACGAGTGATTGTGTGGGATGAAAGATGGATGGATTTGGGAAAATGAACAATAGTGGTCGAGGAGAGGTTGAAGTAGTTAAATAGTGTAGGAGGCAGAGGTACTGGGCAGGCAGGAGGCGGGTGGTGACTGACCGCGGCGAACGGAAGGTAAGGGAAGGCAGTGGGGGGCGCAGGCGCAGGTGGAGAAGTTGACACCCTGACTGACGGTTATGCGGTGCACTGAGGCAGTACGGATATGCCTTGTGTCCTTATCTGGGGGAATGGCGAATGATTCATCAGCAAGCAAGAGCGCTAAGGTAGGCAGGAGCAAGCCGGAACCCTCCAGAACCAAGTGGACCGGGGAGGCTTCGGGAGGTAGCCAGTACTTTCCAGAAACGTGCGTTTAGGTGACAGCTTGATGTACTCGCCACTTCTTATCTGCGCTATCGGGCCACTTCTCCCGTCGACCTGGAAAGGCTGGAACCCAGTTCTGCTGTGCTTGATGTCTCAGTTCGCAGCGCTGGACCTGCCGCTGGCCACTGACTACGACGGTTGGCCACTCGCCATCGCCGCTTCTTTGATCAGATGGCCTCGCTCATGCCGCCGTAGCCCCGAAACGCCATTCGACGAGTGGCTGCCAAGAGATCAAAGATCTGTTGTTTGTTATCAATGGCAGTTGCGAGATGCGAATCTTCAAAGAACCGGAAGGCGGGAGCGAGCTCGGGGGCCCATCGGCAAGAACGTCTCAGGCAGGAGGGAGCCACTGTTTACTGTTTCCCCGGAGCCTTAAGCGTTAGGCAGTCTGTCACTGATGGGTCCAGTGTCGCTGCCCCATCGCAACCCCTGCACTTGCTCCGCCTCTGCCGTTCACCTCGGACTGTCTTCATCAGTCGTCATCGCAGACGACTCAATCATGGCTGAGAAGCATGGCCGGGAGCATTCACGGAATCGACACAGCTGGAGGCTGGAATGTTTCCCCCACGAGCGAACCAACCTGCCAAACCGAGAAGGCGGGCGGTTAAACAACTGGCTGTCTTCGTTCGCTTGGAATGTGTGTCTCACCCAACCGCACCGAGAACACCACCTTGAGGATGGATGGCTGCAAACTCAACCAACTCACAGACGCCAAACCGACTCAAGGCCACACACTATCGCCCAGGCACTGACAATGCAGTGGCGCCCCACCCGCCACCCGGATGCCGGCCATTTTCAGAAACACGGCGACGCCTGACTGGCAAAGCGCGTGCAATGTGTCACTACCACCACCTTAATCGCCACTCGAGAGCCTCCAGTCAATCTTTTCCTCGTCCGAAGAATCGCCTGCAAATCCCCCGATGCCTCTAAAGCTTCTCTGGACCTCATCGCTTACTTTTGCCGACAACTCCATCGGCTGTCCGTCTGCCTGCGTTGGCCTCACCCAAGATGGCTTCATTTCCACATCTCAGCGCGCCCGCGGTCGCCGAACAGTCACAACAGACCCCGACAGCTCACCCCGGCATCGCTATCGCTGGACCCCCGCATTTTAGCGCATGATGACGCCAGACGTCATTCCTCCCAACCTCTTGAGCGCCCGACCCTGATTTTACCATCGTTCGAGACCGACCGACGAACTGCAACCTCTTCGGCCTGCCTGCCCAACAATGCCCTCTGAATAAATTAACCCGCAGGAATGGGTGTGTGAAGAAATGTCTCTTTCACTGTTTCGGGAGCAAGCCACATGGATCATGGCAGGACGAGACCGATCAAATTCAATTGAGGATGCCCCCCAGTGACGCATGCGTTTTGTCGGAGAAACGAGACAGAGGCAGAGAATTGCGACATCGCCATTTCGACGCTCGGCCCTCGTCACGACGACTCACGGTCGGCGCCAGAGCCTGTATTGGCCAGCCGACCGACATGGTGCCACCAAAAGTGAGAACGTGGCAGTTCACGTCTGCAGCAGACGAACACCACCAACTGCAGTCCTCGCAGCCAGCCCCCGTCTTATTGGTTTGGCCTCAACGTGCCAAACCGCCAGCGCCGCCTCTGATTTGTCCCGATAAGGGCTCCCCTCCCCGACTTAACCCCGCAGGAGTTCGCATTCTTGCGGTCAGCAGGCCATGAAGGTCACTCAATAGTTCCAACTCAATGTCGACAGAAGTGAGGAAAATTGTTCAACGGTCGGAGGTCCCGTGATTGTTCCTGGAGCTAATTCCGCGACCGGGACGGAGACCTTCCAGTCGGCGGTGGTTGTCTGAATCGTATCATTCGGGAAGATTCGCCGCCGCCACAGTCGGAGCAATGCGAGCTGCGACCTCCGTGGTAAACGGCGAAATCAAACAACTGAGATACCTAGAGCCGATCTCTCTCGCTCGGGGAGCCCATTATTGTCCCTGCAGACGTACCAAAGAGGCTTTACCTCTGAGATAATGTTTGGATTTCAAGGGCCCCGCTAAATCAGGCCATGTGCCAGATACTGCGGGACAAGCTGTCCTCAACAGACAGGTTTAGTAGTCCCAGGAGTTGAGAAACCACCCTCAATCGTCAGAGTAGCGGAGAGCAGAAGGCTCTATAGGAAGATGCCTCGAATTTATTTATTTGGTCAACGCGCGCTCCATCGAACCACTGAGCGAGCGTATACAGTGGTTCGTGATGGTCGCGCATGGGCCTGGCGGCGACGACGACCTGGCCCGTAAATGCGGGTTGTTGGGCTCACCGCTTCGACGCACCGTGAAGGGGAGTGATTGCGGTCAGCTTCGTAGAGTATAAAGGGCGTATCGTCCGCCCGTCCCGTCCCGTCCATGTCCGAATGCAACCTGCCAGAAGTCGCCCCTCGGGCCGAGCAGACTGGCGATACGAACGTTCGCGTTGTGCGCCATCGTCCTGCTCTTCGAGGCTAAAGAGACCGACGAGGCGAAGCCCATGGCTTGTTGTCTCGTTGACTGTCACCGACGCGTCGACCTGACCACCAAGGCGTGTCCAGACACGTGCCCGCAATGGCGTTGGTTGACAAGCAAGAGACACGGAGGCACTCACTCACGTTGGTTGCTTCAAGGTGTAAATGATATGAAGGGCAAGAAACAATCTCTTCGATATATCGAGTTTTGGCCTAACTACAACGGACATAAAAATGCCGAACCTATTCGGCCAAAAAACATGAGCCTCTCCAAAAAGAAATTCTAGAAGGCGTTTCCATCCAAAACGGTCCCTTCTGCCACCCAGTAATTCCAAAAATGCATATCGTAATCGTCTATGCTATGCTGTTTCATTTCCGTGCCTGTCGTGCCGGCATAATCGTCTCCGTTAAATTTGGTAAACAACAAAAAATATTCTTTATAGCGCATTTGTCGCGTCTCTCTTCGCCGCAGCGTAGCCGTCTAGCCAGCGCGCAACTCCAGACCTCTCCACCACGTTGAAAGCTTCGAGTCATACATTCGTAATGAATCATGAAAAAGGGTCGTAAACACATCGAGACGAATCGTGTTGAGAGGTGACCAGCCGCAAAAAGAAGTGAAGTCAGAGGGTGTGTGTGTGTGTGTTTGAGGGAGATCATGTGTAGTGTCTCGTTCAACGCCGTCGCTGTGACCCGTAACATAGGAAACAATGCCCACCCGGGGGCTTTTAAATGACCTTCCGAGAAACATATATCGCAAATTATGACACAAGATGTTTAGTTGGCGCGGATGACCAGCTTTGACAGGAACTTGTTGGACAAGCAGTCAAAGTCGTTGCGGTCAAAGGTGGCCTCGGGGCGAGTGCGCAAGTAAGACTCTGTGACGGGGTTAGTATCGTCGTGTTGAAACACCTAGTGTGATGAGACTTACCATGCTTGATGACGTGCTCGCGGACCTCAGTCATGGCCTCGCAGACGGCGACATTGTTGTTCAACAAGTGGCCGTGCTTGGAGGTGTCCCAGTCCATGAAGGCAGGCAGCTTCTGGGAGATGGCGTGGAACAGGCCGACAATGACACCGACGGGGGTGGTCTCCATGTCGCTGCAGAACTTGTTGACGGCGGCGGGGTCGGGCACGCGGTAGTGGCAGTCGAACTGCATCTCTTCCCAGACGGCAAGCAGGATAGAAGCCAGCATGAAGATGGTGGGCCAGTTCTTCAGACGCTCACCGCTGTAGACACTGGAGTACAGAGAAGAGAGCTCCTCGAGAATCTCCTTCTGCAGCTCACGCCACATGTCGGCCATGGCGCACTTGATCTGGAAGTTGATCATGACGGGGGCGACGGTCCGGCCGTAGTACTTGGAGTCCTCGTCGTCGATCTGGCCGTCAAGGCTGACCTCCTCGCCCTGGTTCTCAACGAGAGTGATGTGCAGGGTGAGGTTGTAAGCCAGGACAAGCTTGAGGGCCTTGCGGATGACAGGCATGCGCTCCTTGACGTAGTAGCGGTGAGCAGTCTTGAGAATCTCAGTGATGAAAGGGGTGCCCTCAAAGTGGTCCTCAATGAAGTCCTCAAAGCCGCCGTCAATGTGCTTGTCGAGGTAGTCAGACAGAGCCTCGACGGAAACGCCCTTGGCACCGACGTCAAGGTTGCCAGTGCGGAGCTCAAAGTCGATGGGCTCCTGGTCGGTGAGGCAAGACTCAACCCAGTCAGCCTGGAAGCAGCTGTCATCGGCGACGAAGACCTCGCGGACGTAGACAGGGAGGGCAAAGCCGTAGCCGTGAGTGATCCACATCAGAGTCTCGTTCTGGGCGAAGCCCTTGACGTTGTAGACGGAGACGCCGCGGCCAAGGTGACGCTCATAGTCGGCCTTCCAGTCCTTCATGAAGTAGCCAATGTCCTTGATGTCAATGCGAGTGCAAGGAACCTGCCACAGACGGGCGTGAGAAGGCTGGCAACCAGCGCAAGGCTCGCCCTTGTCGCAGGTCTTCTTGAGGAACTTGCAGCGGAGGCAAGCACGGAGCTTCCTGATCTCGCTGGCCTGCTTACGCTGCTCAGGCAGGAGAGGACCCTTTCTGCGGCCAACCTTCTTGACCTCTGAGCCGTCCTTCTTGCCGGTGGAGGTGCGGCGGATGACGGCCTTGGTAGACTTGGCAGTGACGGGGCTTCGTCTCTGGCCCGAGTTTCTCCGGGCGCTGACAATGGGAGGCGACGTGGCGCCGGAGCCGCTGGCGGGCGTGGGCCGGGTCGGAGTGGTCGTGGTGGTCGTCTTGATGGGCATCGGAGCGACGGCGGACGCAGGGCTGACTGTGTCGTGGTTGTGAGCGTGGCTGTGGTTGTCGCCGAAGCAGTTGCGGTGGGATCCGGCGTCGACATATCCATCGGATTCGGGGGAGAAGGGGGAGATGGGGAACGGGGGAATCTCCTCGTAGCTGCCGAGCTCAAACGAGTTGGCTCCATCCGACGAGTCCGAGTTGGTTCGCAGATGCAACGTCTGGCTGGGGTTGAAAATTGCCGCGTTGGGCTGGGGATGCTGGAAGTGGTCAAAGCCGGCACCGGCACCCTGCTCGACGACCATTGACCATCCCTCTCCGTTGCTAGAGCTGGGCAGAGAGAGAACCTCGAGGAAAGTACCGGTGGGTGAGTTGCTGCCGATGCTGTGGGACAGACCATCGATATGCAGAGCGGAAGCGGCGGCCTGAATGTCGTGCCAGCTCTCCATACCCATGTTCCAGTTCATGGCGGGGACAGTCTCGTCCATGGGCGGCATGGTGTTGAAGGCGGATGCGAGCTGGAAGTTTGCGGCCAAAGCTTGAGTCGTCGCGGGGAGGAAGTCGATGGTATTCGCCTGGAAACCCGGGGCGTACGGGTTGTAGGTGACGGGCATGTAGGCATCGGAGACGAATTGGGAGAAGTCCTGGACGGGGATCTGAGGCTGTTGCTGCTGCTGGTGCTGGTGTTGCTGAAGAGCCCAGTCGGTCAATGAGTTGACGGGTTGCTGGTAGGGAGAGTGATGGGAATGCTGGCTCAAAGGCGAAGAGCTGTGGGAAGGCGAGTGTGCTTGCTGGTCTTCGGGAGGACTCGAGACTGCGGGATTCGAGGCCATATCGAGAGGAATGGGCCAGATCCTCTGGGCGGGCATGTTTGCGACGCTCTGGGGGCTATTTTGCGAGGAGGGGATTTGAGAGGCGTAGGAGAATCGGTCCCGCTGGTCGAAAGAGGAGAGGTCGAGGAGGTCGCCTCCACTCGAATCGAAGTTGACGTTCATGATGGGTTGGGCTGGTATCAGTCGTTCGAAAAGATCGAACGGGTAGGTGTAAGTCGAGGAAACGGGACTTGGGGGAGTGATATGGGCTTGGACCCCAGGACACCGCTCTTTCGTCGGGGCGTCTGGATGTGGATGGAGGAGTTGTCTGACCCTTTCTTCTGCGGAAGAAGGAGGTTTTGGGGGAGGAACGGAGTGGACAGGATGGGATTCGGGTGGTAAGAAGGGCGAGAGAACAGGACGGGGCGCCCCAGATGCGGGCATGCGTGGGTGAAGAGGAAGGACGACGAGCCCGCGAAAGAAGCGGTGAGAGATGCAGTCGAACGTCCAGCCCCGGCCGGGAGGAGGAGCCAATGAACGGGGCCGGTGCTCCTTCTGCAGCTGCACGAGTGTGGAGCGGAGGGGGAGGCCGGGGGTGGTTGCTCCAATGGAAGCTGCTGCGGCCGGTGGTGAGGACTGGAGCAGCTCTTGGGAGTTGGGGGGGCTCT